>SBJP01000444.1:0-15049 GCA_014805705.1 Cucumispora dikerogammari
TTTGGTTCGACCTCAAGGGAAAATAATTATTTTTATTATAAAAAAAAAACCCTTTATTTATTAATTTTTTTAAAACAAACAACCTCTACACCCCCCCCCCCCCCCCCCCCCCCGAGTGAACTTTTGCCTAAAAAAACCACTTTCTCACTTAAAAAAAACTTTTTTATATAAAAAAACCTATTTCATATAAAAAATACCACATTTCATATAAAAAAAACCACATTTCATATAAAAAAACCACTCGAGTAAATGAGAAAATTTAATGTCTCAGTGAGCAAAAAATATAAATAGTGTATAAAGCAGTTTACGAGTAAGGTAATAGAAAGACAAGTTGTGATCATATTATTTAAAACATTGAATTTAGAAGAATACAGGTTATAGTTATTTAAAATATGATAAACAACAAAGATATCTGGCGAATGAATAAAAAGTTTAATAACCAAAGGCTTTCGCGTTTAAGACATTTTAAGACAAAAGACTTTACATCACAAAAAAACCTTTAAAGCGATTCTGTAGTAATTGAAATCAGTTTAAAACGACTACTTCTAATTCTGGTAAAGTGTTAATCGAATTAATAAATATTTGCTTTAAAGTTTTTTTATATGAGAAAGTAATTTATGTGAGAAACACTTTAAACATCACATTTTTTAAACACAAATGCTGTTAAACAACAATATTTTCAAACACAAATGATCTTAGACAGTTTTTTTTGTAAACACAAATGATCTTAGACAGTCCTTTTTTGTAAACACAAATGATCTTAGACAGTCCTTTTTTGTAAACACAAATAGTCTTAATCATAACGTTCTGTAAAATCAATATTTAGGTCAACTGATCATCAAATACAGCTAAAACGCATCATAAAAAAAATTTGAACATGAAAAAATAAACACGGAAAATTAATACTGAAAAACTCAGGACCGAAGTTTAAAAAACTGAAAACCCTAAGCTAAAGAAACGATGCTGAAAAACTTTGCCTGAAAACCCAAATATGTAATATCGAATCTAAAAAATTGTACTTAAAAAACTGTTCCTGAAAAACTAAACTTGAAAAACTAAACATGAAATTCTGAACCTAAAAAGCAGACCTTGAAAAACAGATCTTGAAAAACTCAGCCAGAAAAAACTGACCTGAAAGGTCGAAACTAAAAAATCGATTTTAAAATATCGAAATTGAAAAATTGAGCTTACAAAATAGTACGAGAAAAATTGAATATAAAAATTAGTATCTGAAAAACTGATAAAGAAACCCAGTAAGTAAAAATTTGATTTAAGAAACAAACTTAATAAACTGAACTTAAAAAACCCCTCTTGAAAAGCGAAACTGAAAAAGCGAAAGTATAAAAAGATACCTGAATGTATTATTTAAAAGACAGTATTGAAAACAAAGTACGTCAAAACTAAACTTGAAAATCTAAATCGCAATTTAAACCTAAAAATTTGAACATAAAAAAACAGCACTTAAAAATTCAAAAATCAAAAACACATGAAAAATATTAAACATAAAAAACAACTTTATCATTCATATTTGATATTACCTAGTCGGTTTTAAAAGATTGTTTTCTGAACCTGTTCAAGATATGTTTTCTGCATGTACGTTTTTTCATGTTTAGTTTTTCAGGTTCGTTTTTTTTAGTTTAATTTTTCAGGATTAATTTTTCAAAATCAATTTTTCAGTTATAGTTTTTCAGTTTCAATTTTTTTAAGTACCAATTTTGCAAGTTTAGTTTTCTAAGCTCGACTTTCCACGTAGATTTTTTTCAAGTGCGTTTTTTTTAATTTCTTTTTTTTCTGATTATATTTCTTAGCTCGATTTTTGAATTTTGTATTTTCAGGTTTAGCTTTTCAAATTAAGTTTTTTCATATTTATTTTTAGAATCGTTCTTTCAAGTATTTTTTGCCATGTTTCGAAGTTTCAGTTTTTTTTCAAGTTTGATTTATTAATTTTGATTTTACAGTTTCAATCTTCAATTCGTTTTTTTAGAGCATATACACAAGTTCGTTTTTTTTAACTTCAGTTGTTTTTTGTTACTAAAATTTAGATTCAATTTTTCAAATTCTGTTTTTTAGATTTAATTTTTTCAAGACCATTTTCCAGTTCAGTTTTTCAGAATCGAATTTTCAATTTGTTTTTTCAATCTATTTTTCACATGCGGTTTTTATCTTGTATTTTTTAAGTTCTTAATTTCAAGCTTGTTTTTCAGATTTGAATCTGCATTTTCAGTTTTTCAAGTTCGAATTTTCAAATTCACATTTCTAAGCTTTTTTTTCAGAATTGATTTTTAAAGCTTGGGTTTTCAAGTTTTAATTTTCATGTTTGGTTTTCCAGGTTCGAATTTTAGTTCACACTTTTGCTTTTATTTTTTAATCTTGAGTTTTTAGGTCTGATTTTAAGTTTGGTTTTTAGGCCGAGTATACATATCTTTTTTCAATGGCATTCAAAACTAAAAAAAATTAAAGTCTGAACATTGAAAAAGCGCTTGCCAAACACTAAAAAAAAGCAAATTTGAAAAAAATAAACAAACACAACAAAAAAAATTTTAACAACGAAACTTAAAAAAAATTTTTACAACAAATTAAAATACTATTAAACACAAAAAAAACTTTTAAATAAACTATAAAAATAATTTCAACAAACAAAATATTTATTTTTAATAAGATTCACGTATAGCTCGAGCCGCTGGCTCATTGAGCCTAATAATTATCAATAAATTATATTAATGTTCATTTTTTTATTATTTGAATAAACTATTATTAAATTAAACAATTAATAGACTAATATATTTTCTCTTGTAAATTGTTATATTTGTTTCTATTCATTCACTAAATTTTTGCTTACTCTTTCGCGCGTAATATATTATAATAATATTACACGGATCATGGTTAGAAAAATAACAATAATTCTATATCTTTTTTTTTTTTGTTTTATTATATTTTATTTTCGATTCATAAGTAACTTTTTCTAATTTAAAAGTATCATTTTCTAATTTAAAAATATCTTTTTCTAATTTAAATTAACATTCTCTAAATCACTCGTATCATTTTCTAATTCAATAGTATCTTTTTTCTAATTAAAAGTATCTCCACTAGATATAATTTTAGTAGCGAGTTATTAACAGATTTGAAAAAAATAAAAATTAAATAATAATTTATTGATTCGAATAATAAATTCCTGCCAACCAAATGACAATAAAAAAGCAAAAGCGAAAAAAACCACTGTAATATGCAGGTGTTGCTGTTAGCGAGTTACAATTAATTCGGATAAATTCGCTCAGTCTATACTTAATCAGGTTTTTACAAAAAAGCTTAAGCTTACTAAGTACTTTTTCTATTAGATTAAGCATGTATGAATATGATGAAGAAAAGTGTGTGTGTATCTATATAAGTTCACTATTCTAAAAATATTAGCTTCTTTATAAATTATTGCATAATCAAAAATTAAACAAACGTTTTTTCTGATTACTGTGTTTAAAAGATGACATAATTGTCAAAATACGTGAAAATATGATGACATTCACATTAAAGTCGATATAACTATCAAATAAGCTATACGTTTTGAGCTCTTACTTAAAAACAGATATAATGATTTGCCTTGCATTGTAGAAAGCACAATTATAGCTTTGCTCTCTACAGTTGATTTTTCTTGAGATCAAAAAATATGCAAATTAAAAAATATTTCGTTAATAAAAACAAATTTAGTATAATCAAACTATATGATTATTAAACCACAGAGCTTAATTTTTTCGCGATAAAATTTTCTCAAAACTATTTACTCTGTGTTATATTATGTAAATCTCGCATGCGTTATTTTTAATTTTTTGAAGCTGTCATCAATAGACGCTAGACTAATTGGAAAACCTGTTGGTTTTGAGACAACAAAATTATTTTACATTTGTCTTAGAGTCAATACCAGATTCTCAGAGATCGTGTTTTCTATTTTATCTACAATAGACTGAGTAACGTTGAATGGTGAACTATCATCTTTTTTTTTTTAAAGCTCTTTTTTATTGAAGACACCAATGTTTTCGTGTGTTTTCACATATCTTACGTTATGTGTCTCTGCTGTTCGTTTTATGGTCATTCCATCATCGCACACAACTCTATTAAAGCCATTTTCCTTTAATTGGTTATTTTATTACGTTGTATTTGATTAAGAGGGAATCAGAGAAGGCAAGTGTTGTTTGATTCTCTATTCTGATTAAATTGTTCGCTCATGTTATTTGTACTGGTTATTATTTGAATACAGATAGTTTTTAATTAAAATATCACCAGCTCTTTTAGCGTATAAATTGTTGAATGAAGTGTTTTGTTTCTCTTAACTTAATAAAAAACGTGTTTATCAACTATTTTGAACATATGGTTGTTATGTTTTTAATATTTTATGATATAATACTATCAAATTAGAAAATGATACTATCGAATTAGAAAATGATACTATCGAATTAGAAAATGATACTGTTGAAGTAGAAAACGATACTATCGAATTGGAAAATGATACTATCGAATTAGAAAATGATACTATCGGATTAGAAAATGAAATTTTGAAAAAGAAAATAATACTATCGCATTGAAAATTGATACGTTTGGTTTTTAAAACGATAATATTGAATTAAAAACCGATACTTTTGTAATAGAAAATGCTACGTTTAGATCGAAAAATGGTATATCTACCAGAAGCCATCTTCTCTCTGAGGTTTATTATATCAATAAACAATAAATATTAGCATGTTTTTTTCTGTTACAAAGAATTTATAATAAATTATCGAAACACATTATCCCTGTTCGATTAAGTTATTTAGAGTCTCAAATGTTCGTATTTAAACTAATATCTTACAATACAAAAATCATAAACATGTCGTATTTATGTACACCCATTATTATAGAGCATCTCTCCTGGCTTAGATGGGTTTTAAGTATAATCAAAGAGACTCAACTTTGCAACCCACACTACCGTATAATCTTAAACAGTAATCCCGTGTCGTTTCTTTAGTACTATATCACACTAACCTAAAAATACAGTTTTAAAATAAGAATAAAATCATCCTGTCTCGCGTCAGTCTACCCTTAGCTCACTTTCTTGTGAATAAGTCAGCAATAAAACTCTTCGGTGCTTTACTCACCAATGATAAGAAAAGCAGACAACTAAGAATCAGCAGCCCAGTCGCTTTTTGCGCTCGGTATTCACAAGCCAACAACTCTGCGATAATTTTTCTCGTTCACACGTCACAACAAATTTAATTTGAGGGATCACTATACCAGAGTTTTTAGTACGTGTTTTAAGTATAATTAAATTACCTGGACTTTTTAAAGCATTTATGCACTACAAGAGTTTTACCGTCTCACTGGAAACACCATTAGTCAAAGTGCCTTTATTTACTGCAACCGTGTTGAACCATTCAAACTTCTCTTTTAACAACTCTTAACATGTTTGATATAAGAGCTCTTATGTGGGAGTATGTCTTTGTCTATATATAAAATATAGTTTTCATTCTACCTATATACATCATAAAAATTTCAAAAACATTTATAAACTAAACTCAAGCTTCAACAAGTTCGATTATACACATATTTTCGCGCGGTTGTGGCCTGCGTTTATATTTAGTTTTTTCATATTATTTGTTAATTTTAAGTGCAGTTTTGTATTTGTTAACTGTAACTAATTCATTTCTGTATTTATTTTTAAATTATATAAAATCTGAGTTAGTATTATGTTATATTTTTAAAATTGTTTCCACATTTTTATAGACTTTCTATTTCGTTTTTGATTTATCTGTTGTCTATTATAATATATATTTTTTATATAAGAAATTATAATATAAGTTTACGTCGCGTTTTTTTCTGTGTAGTTTGTATAATTTATGTCGGTTTTTAAAGATTTTATTTATATTTATTTATTTTCTTTAAAATATCTATTGTGTTTTGACTGTTTTTATATTTCATTTCGTGATGTAAGCCTTATATAGGCTTCTGGTTCATAGATTTTATTTATTTTAAATGTTTTGGAGTAAGATAACGATAAAATCAAAAAATATAGTGTGATATTTTGCTCGGATACTGTCGTAAAAGTTGTTTTTTTTATATTTTAGTTGTTTTATTGCTATTAATTTCTGTGGTTTTATAAATATGTAATAAATGTTTTCATATGTTAGTTTAAAAAGGTTAAAAAAACTTTTGTTTCTGCTTTTGATATATTGGGTAAGTAGTTATTCAAAGAGAAGTTGTTCTTAGTTAAGCTTGCACTCAAAGTTAATTTATAATAATTAAGTTTTTTTGTTTCTAATGAGTTTTTTGATAGAACACCTTTATATAAAACCGAGAATGACGTTTTTTTTTCGTGTTTTTTGTAAAATTGTCGTACATGTTAAAAAGAATTATAAGAAAACATTTAGTTTTTTGTCTTAAACGACAGATGATATTAGTTTTTTTGTATTTAAATGTTTTTGTTTTTTCCTAAAACAATGTGGATACACCGTGGGGTTGCTTTTAAGTTTGTTTTAATGAAACGTTGGTGTCTGTCTAGTAGGTTGTAAAGAGTTAGAACCGTTTGTCGGATTTTTTGTTTTTTTAATGTTTTTTTTTTATTTGTTATAGTAAATCTGTTTTAATTGAGTTGATGTTTCTAAAATAAAACAAAAATTTTATATTCCCTAATAAAATCGACAATTTTTTTCTGATTAATTATTTTTGACAAATATAAATTAGAGGTTTGTATTTTTACTAAACTTTTAAATCATTTTATTAGTTGTTTCACGCCTATGTAAGCTTCTTTTTGCATTCTTTAAAGACACATTGAAACTGTGTTTTTATGTGTTCTTCAAAAACTAGTGTATTAAACCAGTGTTACTAAGCTGATCTAAGTTTTATTACATTTTTTTTAAATGTTACTGATTTAAAATTGCTTGTTGAATGATTATTTGTATCGACTAGTTTTATTTAATGTATTTCAAGTATGTGGTTTGTATTTTTGTCTTCTATTAAAAATGTTGAGCCTTTGTTTACAGGGTTTTTTACGTCATTTTGACAATGTCCAAATCAATTTTGTTAAAGTTTCGACATATTTGTCATTGTCATTATCAATTTTGAAACTTTAATAAAAATTATCGACAATAATATTAATCTAGTAAAATCTATGAAAATTATTTTTAAAACATATATTATTAAAAATTATATGTTAAATGGTTTACTTCTCAATTATAGTCTCTATTCTAATACACTGAGATAGAAAACAAAGGCTTTTGTCGGTATTTTTTTTCAAAATGCGCGGGTTCTATCAAACTAGTCACGTTGTTTATATTAGTCATCATCTGTTTTTCGTTTTTATCTCTTAGACTTGTTGAATGTTGTTTTAACTGGGAAAAAAACAATTTCGAAGATTTAAAAAACGGAGAATATGGGGGGAGAAATATAACTCTATGACTATCTGATCTGATTTCTTGATCAACGCCAGATCGGTGAAACAGTACGTTGTTCATTATATTGACTTCGTTTGATATATTTTGTAAAGACAGCGTTTGAATCACTTCACATATAAAGTTAAAGAAAGTGTCAGTGTTGAACGCCCTCGTTCGAGTGGAATACTTAAAAACCCACTTTTTTTCATAGGCGAACAAACATGATGGGTTTCGAGATCTTATACAAGCTACCCGAACAGCTCGCGTTCCTACTTATGATCTTTCTCTTCTTGCTCGCATCGATGCATTGAACTCTGCCTTCGTCTATAAAAAAATATTAGTTTAGTCTGTGGTAGACTTAAGATTCATAAATGTGTTTGAATATATTAGGCAATCGTCTAGTGCTATCACTTTCTTGCGATTATGGGAATATTATTACATTTTTAAAAGAGTATTTAAAGTTTCAATGCTTCGTTAATGAGGACTTCTTTCAATAACGTTTCTTTCTCTATAAAGCTTTTCTTTTGTTTTTCTTAGAAAAATCCAACAACCATCGCAAGCCGTGTCGATAACTTCTTTTTTATATTTGGGTGTTAAAAACTTTTTACTTGACCCATATTTTATCCGCATTTCAAAATTATCAGTTTATTTATACAGCTTTATTATTGCGTAAACTGAAGTCCGCTTAAAATTTATTATCTCTGCAATCTCGGAAGCGACCATGTAGTTTAAACAAGCTCCTATTATTCTTCTTCTACCATCGCTGAAAATAAATTATTTTGTCATGATCTTTTTATTTTATTTTTATCAAAGTGTCAAAACTGATTGAAACGGGTCAAAATTGGTTAGGACATTGTAAAAATTTCTTCTGACATTGTAAAAATTGGTTGGGACATTGTCAAAATGACGAGAAAAACCCTGTATATAGTTTTATTCGTTATTTAGACTTCTGTTCGCATATAACACTTAGAGAATCTCGTTATGTCTTTTAAGATAAAAAAATATTATATTAATGTAATGTTTTTACAATCTTAATATTTTTTCTTTTCTTGCCTGTTTTTGTTTTATTATTGTTTTTTATTTTTATTATTTTTTTTGTTTTCTATTCTGATATTATTATAATATTTTGTGTTGATTGAGTTAGTATATCAAATACACTAGATTGTAACATAGGAAAGTTGAGATTATATTGAAAATCAGAAAAAAAAAAGATTATAATGAGTGGAAAAAATTAAAACAATTATTATTAATAAACCTGAGCTTCATACAATCGATATAATTAGTGATGTTAACTGAAAACAACTCTTGCGAGTTTAAATAGACATAAAAAATTAAGTTAAAAACGGGATTAATGAAGTTTTTTTTATAAAACATTCTATGGACAATAGGATTATCATTAATTTAAATTTGATAGTTTATTTGAACTATTGAACTCAAAAAGTGTCAATATATTCGCTTGTTTATTAAAAACAAAACTTTTTTTTTTTTGAAAACAATGTAAACAGTCTAAAGGAAGTGTGAATCAAGTTAAAAAGTCTCTTTGTCATCTTTTAAAGTGAGCATTCTAGACTAGTTTGATATTGGAGTATTTTCTAATACGTGTGAATATCGTTAAACTTTTTTTGAGAAGAAATAAAATTGACAGAAGATACGATATCAGGTGTTGCAGGTTTGGTGCTGTTGGTCTGATTGTTGAAATACTCCAGCTCAACTTTACGGAGAAGTCGTTGATTAATCCTTTAATAGCTTTTCCAATAATTTTAAAAAACTTATTCATCTATATAATAATGTTTTAAAAGACCACGGCTGTTTCAGATAAAGTAACTTATGCGCCTCAATGAGTCATTCTTGAATATGTTGAATTTCCGAAAATAGTTATTTTACTATGCGCCCTATAAAGAACGACAAAGTTTCAAAAATCCTGTCAGTTATATATGTTGGATCTGTAGTTGGCAGATGATATGAGGTTAAGTGTGGGTTGTGGGAGGTTTATGTTTAATAGAGAATTTTTGTGTCTAATAAAGAACTTTATAAGCGAAAAAAAACACAGCCCATCTATATAGGTCCTTGTTCATAAAAATATTGATAATTGCTGGAGTGGCGATTATAAAAGAGTTTAGTTTGCGTTTCTACGAAACGCGAAAAAGATGGTAGGTGAATATTTTGAAGCGTTTCGCGTGACAGATATGGCGACAGTTTTTAATATTGCAAAAGGTGAATGAACTTCGCAAAAAATAACTGTATCCGTTTCTAGAAAGACGGGAACAAACAAAATGTGTCTGTTTTATTGAGTACACAACACATTAATTCATGTTGTTTCTCTTTATTGTTCTTATATAGACATATGGGGAACCGGTGAAACTAATATCGACGAGACCCGTGTTATATTTTTTGACGATTTCTTTAAGGGAATATAAGAGTTTCTATTTTAACCTATCGAATGGTGTCTTTAACCATTTGTTTTATACCCAGAACAGTGCAAGAGTTCGTGGTTGATATTCGTTGAGATAGAATCGCGCGCGTCGTGTTTTTCTAAGAGATTCAGCTACATTTAATCGATGTCAATAATTTTAGTCGGATCCGTCAAAGAGTTATAGCATCAATTGAATCAAGTCAGTGCTCTCGTTTATTTCTCGAACGAGCTTTATAAATATCAAAAGATTAAATGCGAAAGTAATTTCATGTCGCAAAATTTTTATTGGAACGTTTTAATGTTCTTTTTTTGTTTATTATATATTTAGATGAACCGAAAGCAATGAAATTTAACAGTTTATTAATAACAATCAATTCTATCAAAGTAGACTAGACTTGATTGTTCAATCTTTTTAGTCGCGAACGAAAGAATTAACTAAGAGTCACGTAAGAAATAGCTCCTTACTAGAGTGAAGTTTTGTTTTTATGCAGCGAAGTTTCAGAATAGGGCGTAGCACTTATTCAAATATTTTTAAATTTTCCCTCCGACTTTGAGATTTTATCTGCAGACGGTGTTATTCTGTTAATATTCGATGAAATTGCAGGCCCCAATGACAAAAACAACGACTTAATTCAAATCGTAACCGCACACGACATGCACTATAATAATTATAAATTGCTAAATAAATAGTATTTGTAAAAAAAATTCGATGCCTTTTATACTCTAAACGGGGTTTATTGGAACAATTTACTGTTATACAAGCGTGTAATATGCTTGTTATGAGTTCTGTCGGTGATCTTTTTCAGGTGACATTGTTGTCTCTTATAATAGAGAACTCTCTATAATACACGAGAGTCATATAAATGTTAAGTTGTGTAATACTTTAGCCACACTAAAGTATTTAAATAAGTATATAACAGAAAGAAACAAGACGAAAAAATAGATGCACAAACAGCATGGCGTTATTGATAGATTTCATAATACTAAGGTATCTGTGCGACATGAAAGCCACGAGAAGCAATCTTGAATTTATATGTGAGATACTCTATTCTATCATGTCCATGTTCGTACGTTTATCTAGAAAAGGTTAACTATCTATCCACATTATTGGTTTTGAAAGAAGCATCTAGAATAGGACTAAGATCAAAATAAGATGCTTTTTTATTGTAAGAAAATGATATTGAAAAGAGAGTTTTTACTTAAGTGGAGATTCCGGAGAATTATAGATGATTAGATGACAAGAGAATGTGTGACAAGCGAAAACATAAAGGCACGATATAGATTGGGGGAATATCTTCAACACCACAATTGGGAACTGAAAAAACGCTCTATGCTTGATTTTAACTAATGAACCCACCCGAAAGCAAGATGGTTTTGAGAATATTTAAAAACATTGTATTTGATATTTTTGTTGAAGCTACTAGTAATCGATGTTTATTGTTCCTTGTTGTTTCATACGAATTTATTATTAAGTAAGCACCAACACTACAAAGATCGAAACAACTTTGAAATTTGTTTGTAAATTTATTAATTAAAGGCATGCGCAGTGTTGAAGTCTATTAGATTTGTTGTTTGATGCTTTTTCTGGTGACTCTTAAGCACACAAAAAAATTATACACATATCAGATTTTTTATTTTCTACAAGCAAAATGTTATTTGAAGATAGATTAAATAATGCTGTAAAATTTATTCTACACCAGTTTTCTTGATCCCCCAAAATGCTTCAACTTACGAAAGTAGTATTAAAAAGAAAATAAATTAATTTGAATTCGAATCATCTTGTTTATAATTATATTATAAATGCAGCAAATGAAAAAAAACGGAATTAATTTATGTCGATGAAATATTCATTACAAAAAACTCGTTTCATTGAACAAAATTATGTATAACTTAAACATGCAAAAAACTGTTGCTGTTGTCACAGAAATTTATTTTCTATTTTGTTCTGGGGACAAGACATTACACTCTGTCTTTACGATCTCGTAAGAACCTGGGCAGAATGACCTCGGTTTTTTAGCTACAAGTGCGCTCTACGCGACAATGTGTTATTATTAAAAGCTTAATTTTGTTTATTATAGATATGATTGATATGTAGATGTTACTATAATTTGTTTATAAACGTCTTGTGTAGGGATTTATAAAAACAATTTCTGGTTTGAGAAAAATGGTTTATTTTCAAAAGATTTGTGACAACTTGGTTCGTTATATACACCCCGACAGTCTTTTTCAACTCGAATCATGATTATTTAGGCATTCTGTTGACTACACTCTTCTGTGAAAATTATTTAAACTGAAAAAAAAGCTTCTGCTTTTCAAAAACTGTTTAGTTCTTTCAAGTCGTCGCGTATGATATAACCACTGTGTCTTTGTTTTCTTTTGATTCTGCTGTAAATATTTTAATATCATATTTATATATGAATTTATTAGCTGACATTTTTAGTAATTTCCCGAACTCAAAAACTTACAAAACAGTGTTCGACAGGTTTTTTGGTACAGAAAATATCGAAGTTAATAAAGAAAATAATTACTTGTTGATATGTTCTTAGATGGGATGCTATCTCAAAAACTTCGGGTGGTGGGGCGGTGACCTAATGCACATATCTTAAATAAATAAATGCCTGAGATCTAAGATCAAAAAAACTTTCTCGAATTACACAACTATTATTAAACTCAAGTAGATTATTCTTTAACTATTATAAAAAATTTAATAAAACACACTTACACGGTGAAAAATATGTTTTTTGAATAAAACTTAAAAGAAAAAAG
The DNA here is from genome assembly GCA_014805705.1 of Cucumispora dikerogammari. Lineage (NCBI taxonomy): Eukaryota > Fungi > Microsporidia > Cucumispora > Cucumispora dikerogammari. The sequence goes on from SBJP01000444.1 coordinate 12,571, forward strand.
CAGTTATTAGACGACAAAAACGAAACTCAAACAATAGTTTCTCAAAAAAGTTTTTAAAAAAATGTAAAAATTTAAACTTTACAAATTAACTTTTTCTACTCTTTATTTGATTTTTTTATCTCACAACTTTTTGTTAAATATGATCATAGACGCTGCATGTTCTGAATATGAATTGACTTACAATTAAGATCTAAAATGATTTTTGAACGAATAATTTTATTATGTAGCTACCCTATGTTTTCTACATGTAGTTAACCGCGTCAATGATTTGATATGAATAACATTTTTTGTAATTATTGATCCAAATTGAACACATCACGACTTTTAATTAGAGTTAAAAAGATTTTTTAAGTTTCCTTTAAATACCTTTACACATCGCATGTTTTTGACACAATTCTTTAGTGGTTAATCTTTGAACTCAAACACATTTATCACTCTCGTCACCGTCCCAATACATTAGATTTTTTTATTTTTTCGAGCGACAAAAATTTTTGTATTTTCGCAATATTTGATTAATTGACCAATATTAGATGTTATATTTACGTTTTATACGCTTGATAATTGTCTCTTGACAATATTCGTAAAAGTTCATTAGAATATCTTTTAACGGTTATTTTTTACTTATCAAAAACGATCATTATCTAATTGACTTAAAATTTTTATCATTTATAAGACCAACAAGCCTAAATAAAACCGTCTTTTAGTTGATGCTTTGTTAAGAACATCTATTTTCACACTTTTTACAAATACACGATCTTTTGATTAAACTTATATTCATGCAAAATGAAATTGCGCGGCCGGGGATTTTCAATTTTTTATACAGTGACCGCCTGATTTTATGTCCTTTTTTTTATTTTTAATTATATTTTAACGCTCTCAATCTCTCAAATGAATTTTTGCCAAAAAAATATTGATTGTAAAATATAATATATTGATCAAGAAATCATTATATTACCTGCAAAGATAATTATATTGATTGCAATGTTTATTATATGATCGATAATTTATTAAATTTATAGCAAAGATGTATTATATTAGATCGAAAAAAAATTTATATGAATTGAAAAATTATTATACTGATCGAAAAAAATTTATATTGCTTGCAATGATTATCATATTGATCGCAAAATTCTTATATAATGTAATTTTTTTTATTAATAAAATAGTGTAAAAATGTTCTTAATTAAACTCGCTCTCTTGGGGCTCGACATAAAAAAAACCATAACAGAAATTGCAAATAAATAAGCAATTAAAAAATAAAAATACATTAGAAAGATTCAATTTAAAAAGCGCTAACAGATCATATTAAAAACGACTAACAGAAAAAACCAATAGTTGTTTCACACGCAGTTCGCAGCAAAAACCAAACCGTGGCAGTGATATTTATATAATTAATAAATTAAAATTTAAAAATATTTTATAAAAACATTTAATCTAAAAACAACTAAGAATCAACATCAAAAACGAAATATAGAAATGATTAATAACTACTCAAACTAATTTCGTCAGAGTTTTTTTTATTTAAAAAAAATATTCGTTTTATTGTCATTTCGGATCATATCGCGGTTTTGGCATATGTCGCGCCATGACACTTTTACTCAAATAAAACCCACTAAGATTCTAATATTATTTTTAGAAAAACTTTTCGTTTTTAATGTGGGTTTAACATATATCGCGGTTTGGGCAAATGCCATGCGCAACGCAAGTCGCAACTAATAATATAATTTATTCTTATCTTAAATAATATTATAGTGTAAATTTGACCTTGTGTAATAGTATAATATTAAATTTTTTAAATAATATTATTCTATAAAAAGATTTCAATTGATATTATAGTGTAACTTTTTTCTTAATATTTTTTGTAGTTTAAATTTTACTTTTAATAATATTATGGTGGAAATCTTTTTCGTTTAATATTATAGTGTACTTTTTTCTTTAAATAATATTATAATGTAAATTTTTTCTCAATTAATATCATAGTGTAAATTTACTTCAATCTAATATAAAAGTGTGAAGCTTACATATAATTAATATTATAGTGTAAAAGAACACATAAAATTCAAGTGTAAATGTTCTCTTTATCAATATTAAAGCGCAGAAATCGCAATTAATTAATATTTTAGAGCAAATTTTTGTCACTTAAGATTATAGTGAGAATTTTTTTAAATTAATATTATAGTGAGAATTTTTTTTAAATTAATATTATAGTGTAAAACTTTTCTTAAATAACTTTATAGGGTAGCTTTTTCTTAAATTAATATTATAGTGTATAAGCCTTTTAACCATTTCACAATTTCGCAGTTTTTATTGTTTTTTAAACTAAAAAAAAGAAACAAATTTTTAACGAAAAAAAGCAATTTTTAAAATAAAGATTTTATTAAAAAATCATTAGTTCTCTTCAGAAAATAAATACGGATCTTCTGAGCAACTTGATGAATCCCCTTCAAAAGAATGGAACGGTTTAAAACATTCGGGGTGG
>SBJP01000445.1:0-15044 GCA_014805705.1 Cucumispora dikerogammari
AAGTTATAATTTCCGTTTCAAAAAGTTTTATTTGTTTTTTAACAATTAGTTCTTCTAACAAAAAATATATTAGTTCGTGCAATAATTTTCATGCTTTTTGATTTATTGTTTGTTTTTTTAAAAAAGCTACTTGGTTTTAAAAAACATTTATCGTTTGCACTAAACAAATAATTTTTTTTTGTTTTAATATATTTTTTATTTTGCCAGACTTATATTTATTTTATTGGTCGAAATTTAATATTTTACTTAGTCGAAAAAAAAAGTTTTTTATATAAAAAAAAAAATATATTTTAATAAAAAAAAATAAATTTTATATAAAAAAAAAAATATATTTTAATAAAAAAAAATAAATTTTAATAAAAAAAAAATAAATTTTAATAAAAAAAAATAAATTTTATATAAAAAAAAAAGTTTTTTGGTTTTTTGAGTCGAAAGTGCCAAAGGGTTAAAAACAATCGAAACAAACCATAAATAGTATATAAAGACCATTTGTACAACGAGAAAAAAAGAGATTGTGTGATAATTTGAGGATATACTCGAAAGACTGCTTCGGAGTACCTATATGTTCTCTAAACTGCTTCATTTTTCGTTTTTTTAGTCACAGCACCCCATAACCACGAAAAAAACATAATAAAGAGAAGTATGTAAACAAAAAGAAAATCTCTTTTGAAACAACTAACCCGCTAGAGTAACTGTATTAAAAACAATGTAATCAGCCCTATAGTGTTGTTTTTGTCATATATAGTTTAAAATGTTATTGTGTTGTGTTAAGAGTAAAGATAAAAAAGACAACCCAACTTGTGTTTTTAGATTATGACATACTGACTGAAATAACGAAAACCGCCAGTAGGGTAGAGTTCTTATTATTTGATTCTGGTATGAAAAAGGCGAAAAAAAATAATGTCTTTGGAACGAGAGAGAAGACTATTTATTTAACATACAATAAGATGTTGAGATGTGTCTGTGCCTTTCTAGTCGCGCATTCTAATTGCGTGTAGTTGTATACGATTTTTGTATTATTAAAATGAAGTTTGTTCTATTACTGTTTGAGTAAATGAAGCAGAGATATATAGAATCGTATGTCAGAACATAAAAGTCTTTCAGACACACGTTCTTATAGAACGCAAAGAATTTATAATAGATTTTGAAAAAGTTCGGTCAAAAGTATATTTAAAATTTTTGTCTTGTAGTTTAAATGAGTGTCTATCCTACTTTAGTCAGTTATTTTTCGTTTATTTCAATCTTCTGAATTAATAAAACTATACAATTCTGCAAGGTACTTTGATTTTCACTGTAGAATATTTTTATTTCCTGTTTTAGTAGCTACAGGAATATTCAGAGTTGTTAAAAAGGGCTGGATAAAATTTTTCTGTGCAACAATGCGAATGAGAACATAAAAGTACAGGGAGGTAGCTCATGGTTTTTTATATAACAGAAAAACAGAAGATTCGAAACAAACTTGTACAGTCTATACAGACGAAAGCATCTCTCGTCGACTAATATTATTGAGGGCCTGCGCAAATTTTAAAATTCAGTTAACAACATCACGCTTCTGAACGGTTTTTACTTTACTAAAGAGCTTTTAAATGTTTAACAAAGTATGGAAATACATTCTCGACAAGAACCCCATCTATCGATGACAAAAAACTAATTGTTTATAAGCTGTTGATTATCGTTTTGAGACTGTTTTATCTTATAAGACGAGTTTTTGAAATCAATTCCGGCAGTTTTTGTGTTTTATTTTGGTTAAACATTTAACTTGTATGAAGTTTTTTTTATATAGGCAGATTTTGTACAGTATATTTTTAATCTTTATCTTTTGTTTTTTATTTTTTTTGTTGATGTTAATTTATTGGTGAGTAATCAATATATTAAAACTAAGTAGAAATAAACTAAGTGTTTAAAATAGCTTCAGTGATTTTTTTTTGAGTTGACTTCTCAGTGCTGTGGAATCTATAATTGAGCTGAATACTGAGTAAAATATTTAAGTTTTCTGAGCGATCGAAAAATGTGAAAAAGTTTTTGTTGCAACGTAAAACATGCTTTCGGTTTTTTTTACGTTTGTACTCTCATTTAGATAAAAAGGCTCATAAGCCATAAAATACATTGTTTTTATATATGTCTTCTAAAAAATCAAAAGATAAATTAAAACTAAAGGGCCATATTATTATCACTCAGAGAAAACAAATACTTCAAGACCTCTAAAGTAAAACTAGAGAGAGAAGTGTTTTTTTAATGTAAAAATTTGTTAATTAAATGGTTGGCCAAAAGGAGTCGCCAGTAAAGATGTAAAATAAGTATTGTCTATTGTGAATATATACAAGCTCGCGATTAGAATGGCTTTGGTGCATTTCGAAAAATTAAATGGTCCAAATAAACCAACAATATCACTTAAAGATTTTTGATTTAATACAAATGAAAACAAGCAAAAAATAGTTATTAACTTATGAAACGAGTGAATTATAAACACACGAAAAGCTCACGGTTTTGATACTAACATGCACCCATCAGTTTTTTTCGTAAAATTCAACCAAAAGTATTTTTAATCGCTCTTTTGAAAAAATATGTTTGATAAATATGTAAATTTAAAAAAAATAAAAAAAGTTTTAAAAGAAATTCTGTTTTCGATGAGTCTAAGAATAGACATTTGTGTTTAAGATAATGTGTTTTGCGTTAATATATATGGGCTTTAATAATAGAGTGATGTTCTTGATATAAATGACAGGTAAAGATAATCATAAAACATAGATTTGAAAATCAAGAAAGTGTTTTATGAAGATTTATCTGTTTCTTTAAAATTATGTAATATAAAGAATTCAAAGTCTGCGTTGTATATTCGACATCGATCAAAAATGTTGATCATTACAATTGTGATAACTGGAAAAAAACACATAACTTATGCGAAAGATTGTATTTCTAGTTGAAACTATTGAAAATGAATCTTAAAGACAATAATTTAGGTCAATAACAGAAAAAAAGTATTTTTAAAATAAGGAATATGTTTTATTTGATAACATCGACGGCTCTTGTCTTTATGAATCAATTTTACTTCTAGTTCTAATTAGGCCAAGATTATACACTCTTAAGATAGCCGTTTGTGATTCTGTTAAACCGATACAAGATTCCATTTCTTTAATAAAAAACAACATAAAAATCTTATGGACAGGTGATTAAAAACGATATTTGTATCTTTAAAATTTATGTTTACAGTTTTAGTTTACTAAACCCCTAAGAATTCAACATACAATATATCAAGTTTTTCTGAAATACATCTGAATATGTAAATAAAATGATAGATTTTGATGTCGTTTATCGCTCATCTTCACCTCGCCTATATCGCAACGGAGACGTCGTCAGTTATTAAAACGACCTTTTTTTTTCGATTCGCCAGAATAGAAATAATAAAAAAAAATGAGATAAAAGATGAAAAAAAAAGAATACATGAAGTGGTTTAGATAAAACAATTTAATCGGTTATATAATACATAGCGCTTTCGAGACGCTCTAGATAAGACTCAATTTTTAATTTTTATAAGTTTTTTACTAGTTGGCTTAGAGAATATTTCTTCTTTAAATTGATCACGTTCAGAATAAACTACGCGCTGCTTCTATTTAATTTACTTGAACTCTTGCGTTAGCTTCTGCATCGCAAAGAAATTTACGGAATCTTGCAAGATTTTCGTGGGTCTTTTAAGATTGTGGTTAATAGTTTTATAAAAAACTTCAGATATTTTTAGGGTACTCTCACATTTTATTTATTCTGTCGAAACATAATCAAAACACCATCTCATATTCTGATAGATGGGGGACTGGCGTAGTTTCAAGCTGTTGCTCTATAATGTGGCTCAAGAAATATTTGTGGAACGCGATTATCTTTGTCTCACAGAGACTTTTTATTGGGTTGTGTTTTTTCAAATGTTTTTTGACTTCACACATAGGTATAAAGGCTAAAAAAAATGTTGAAGAATGGTTTTTATTTCACGCCTTTTTATAATCTTGTGCTAAACCTTTTGTCTGAATTTACTTCAAAGAGGCTGTCCTAAATAGAAATGCTACACAAAAACCTAGGCCACCGAAAAACGTGTTTTAGACTATTATAAAGCGCTCGCTCGAAGTCTATAACTATGGTCTCTGAGTGGAATTTGGTTAGTTCTCTTAGTTTTTCGAAAGAAGTTATGTAATTTCTTTCTTTTTTTGATCCCAGTAAAATAAAGTACAAAGAAGAAAATTTCAAAAATTTTCCGTGTACTGTAATTAGCTGATAGAAGTTAGAAGGGTTCAATTTAAAAGACCCGTCGTTTGTCCAAACTGTGCAATTTAAAAGAAACTTTTTTGCAATTCAGAAAAAAAGACTACGATCTTGTTTTCTTGTAATCCGCTTTCATCGTATGAGACGAACCTAACAAAAGCTTTCCCCCTATCGTTTTTCCTCAATCTCTCGAGAAGATCACACTGTATTGGTACAAAACCGGGTACTTCATTGTTTCTTACTCGCTCTGTCATGTTTAACATAACTTTTTGTTTTGGTACATATAATACGTTCTGATTATCATATTTCTTTTTTATTTCTGTTATTATTTTTAAGAGCACAGCGAAGTGCTGTTTGCTAGTGTTTTTAACTAATAGTTGCAGATATAATTTTCTGATATTAGTTTATCTGCTTTATAAGATTGTTCCGTTTGTTTTACATCACTGTCAAGGAGGCAGTAGTAAGTCTTGATTCGCATATTCTATTTACGCAACGCGAAATAAGTTCTTCTCCTCTACTCTTTGATTCATTATTAAACACAAGGTCGTTGAGAATCATTACTTCCCAGCCTCTTTTTGATTTTGGTTTTGTTATTTCTGGCATGTCCTTTTTTATACTTTTTTATGTACTTTTTAACTTCTGGCGAATCGAGGAAAATGACGCCATTTTAATATATGGCGAAACGTCCTCGATTCGCCTGTAGGCGCATCGAGGACAAGCCGAATAGTTGAATAATTGTTGACCGCAAAGAGCAAATTAAAAACTCAAACTCATGTTTATTTGAAAGCCACAAGTTAGGTATCAGTTTATATATAGCCTGTTGATCAAAAAAGAGTTTTATTATGAAAATGGAAAGTTAGAGCAGGTTCGATAACTCTAAATAGATTGTTTTAAAGGTAATAGATAAATCGACGAACAAAAACTTTTTATATATGGATAAATAGTGTAATTCAATTAAATTAACCGGTTTTTTAATTAAAAATAAAATATATGTCTGTGAAACTTAAAGGCAAAAAGAAGCTCTTTTAAAAAGTTAGAAAGAGATATTCAGAAAATTAAAAAGCATCAGATATATTATAAAAAGACAGAAAATAAATACATCATCGTGTGTTGTTTTTAAAAAAAGACACATATATTTTGTTTCATCGTATCACAAATTTATTAACCCTGTTAATTAACACATAAAACAGAATATATAAAATAAAAAGTTAAAAAAACAAGTTTTTGAAAAAAGAAAAGCAATGTCTTTTTCATTAAAAATTGTAATAGTATATAGTTAGAGATCTTTTTTGTGATCATATAAACATATGTTTTTTTGGACAATAAACTCGAACATATGGGTTCAAAAATACGCTTTTTATCTGTTATTATTTTTCTCTTTAACGCCCTCGTTTTATATAAAAAACAAATATAATATTGAAAACCTTTTTTTAGAATTTAAAAAAAAAGTTATATCAAGCTAACTTAAAACAACTAACGACGATACTCAGTCAAAAACAAGTAGACAAAAATAATTTAGAAGTAACAAAAAAAAATTACAAATCTTTAACTAAACAACCTTTTCAATTTTGATTATGTAAATAATAGTGACTTAAAGACAAAAGATAATGTAAAAACATTCTCAGAATAAAGGTTTGTATAAAGTTCTAACTAACTAAGATATTTGTGAGACCGTTGTGAAGAGACACATGAGTCTTTATCATAGAAAATTTTAAAAACGAAAAATCTTTTCAATTTTTTTTCAGACTAGACTGTAACATCTATCTATGTGTATAAAAATGTTTTTATAAATATCACAATAGCGAAATAGATAATAAATAAAGTGTTAATATTATCAATGTTTTTGATTTTAATTTTTTAGTTTAGACTGGGATTTTCACAATATAAAGCTTAATTGCTTTTTCATTTTTTTTCATTCTTACAATCTCTGTAAAGTTTTTTTTCTTTTAAATCTGAAATACATAATGTGCTTTTAAAAAAGATATCGAAATAAATAATATCTTAGAAAAATATTAGATTACTAAAAGAAATATTTTCAGAAAGAAAATAGAATTAAAAGTCCTTAAGACAACATATAAAAATAAAAATTTAGTAAAAAAAATATATATTCAGAAAAAAAAGAATAATATAAAAAAACATCTCTTTGGTAGATTTAAAAACCGCCTTCGGCGTAAAGGAGTTAAGGAATGCATTGATCCTTTACAAAACATAAGTGTTTTTTGCATTGTCTACGGCTTATCTATTAAGCGCTGTAATACTCATTACGTCTTACCGGATTCGATTTAAAGAGTAAGTATAAAATTAAACTGCTCCCAGACACTTTCCAGGCTTTTAATAACTGGTGTAGGTGTATTTTTTTATATTTAATATGTTCTTTTCTTGATTGATTATTGTTAACCATCTTTTTTGCAATTTTTAAATAAGCAACTTTTGTTTTTTTGCTCTTCTTTATCACAGTTCTGATATATTTGATTATCACACGTTATATATATGTGTTTTGTATATACGTCTGCCGAAAAACGACGCCGGTTTATTTACATATAATGCTGCGTATCAGTTTAAAACCAATTTTTTTCCAGATTAAGATTAAGTTTTGTTGTGTATCTTTGACAGTCTGAGACAAAAAAGGCCAAATACGCCATTAAAACATATACACTCCGCGAAATATTTAGACCGCTAGCGAGTCGCTGTTAAACGGGGAATTATTAAGACTAAGTATCGAAACGCTGTTTATCGTTTAGATGTATTCATTTATTTGATAAAAAGAAAAGTGTTTAAAATATTAGTTTATTGACTCGGTTCGTAATAGCGACATTGTCTAATATACTTTCAGCAAACTTGAGAAGTTCAAAGCTCCGAATTTAGACATCCGGCTTTCGATAACGAAATTATTTTCATATCCACTTCACCGATAAAAAAGTTGCCTTTCTCTGGTTTGACATATAAGTGTTGCTTTCTGGAACATATATGTTTTTACAATCAATAAAATGTATGTTTGTTGGTGTTAAAAATTTTCATATTAGTTTGTTAATATATTTCTTTTCATTTATTTATGTTTCGTTATTGTTCATAGAAAAAACTAACAAACGTTACAAGAAAATTCAATATTTTGTATTTGTCGGTGCAGCTTCTTCACGCCGATGAGAATGGTGTTCCTGACACTGAGGAAAACTTTTTCTCTGAGCGCTTTTTGTAGCGCCACGTTCCATGGTTTATAAAGAGGGTTTTGTTGTTTAAAAATGATTATAATTAGGATTATGTTTGTTATTTTTTCTGAAATACAGATCTCTTTTAAGTCGCACACCTTCCTCGAAGACTTTTGAATATAAATACGCGTTTTGAAAAATTGTGCGATTTCTGTTGAGTCATATTTTATTTCGATGCCGCAAAAATTACAAATTAAGAATAATTCTACCAGTGGTCCAGTTATTTTGGATAGTTTTTAATCTTTTCAAAATTTTTTTCGCAAGCGTTTTTTTTCGTTTAGATATGCACTAAGAATATTAAGTTATGAACTAAAAACATATAAAACTACTTTGTTACATTAAATGTATGATAGAAAAACAGTTAGAATATATAAACAATTGACATATCATAAAACCTACTCCCAGTATAATTTTTGTGTGTTCATTTTTCTGCTTTCGCATGCCAACTCACTATCTATTACAAACATCAAATTCGAAAAAACTTTTTTTTACAAATCAGATGTCGAAACAGACATTTTCTTTATTAAACACTTGTTTATAATGATCAATTTTTATAACAAATATCGCAACAATTTACATGCTCTATTAAGATAATAAAATAGAATTATAAGGTTAAAACAAAAACATGATTGTAAATAAATTACAAATATTATAATGAATGAGAAAAAATAAAACACGTTATCGGTGCACAGTAGTTATCTGATTTAAATATCGTTTTCTTGTTGTTATAAATGCATGGGTAAATAGAAAATATTAGTAAATTATGCACTCATATGGCTTTAAATTGCCACAGTCTTAACCGTTTATTTTCAGTGTATTTAAAAAATAGTTGGTTTTACCGCTCGTTCCATAAGAGCCAATCTGAATACATAAATTTAAGCGAAAAACGCTAAGTTTGTATAAACATCGTTCGTTTTTGAATCTTAAATCGACAAGTTTTATAAAAAATCTTCTATCATTTTTATATACTAATCAACTGTTTATTGCAAGACTTGTGTAGTCGATTAAGTCTCTAATTGTCTTAAAAACAACTTTTTTTAAAAAATCAGAGATTTATCTGTTTTTTTCAAATTATAAAATAAAGTTTATATATTTTAAAATATATAAATGCACAGTCTACTAGTATTTTTCGAATTGTTTAAACCAAATATACAGCCCTCTTCTTTACTAAATATTATTGTAGATGTATTTCTTTGCCCTGTTGACCACAGTGCAGATTGTTATTATATATCGCGATAGATATTCCAAACCCAGTTCTTTTTTTTGCAATATATTCATTTCTGTTTCTTATAAAAACATATTGTTTAAGATGTTACTAAAAGACAAGTTTGGTTTCTGGTATGTTTTTATGTGAGTAAAGGGAGTTTTTAGACGAGTCTTGTTTTATTAATGAAAAAAAAATTTTTTTTAATAACTGGTTTAGTTAAAATTTTTAATATGTGAGTATTGTGGGCAAAAAAGTTTTAACTTTTGTTATTGTTTTCGACTACATTTTTCATTTTTTTATTCGTTTTTTAATTATTGTTTTTTTTTGAATTTTTTTGATATTTAATGATATGTTGTTAGTTTTTTTGTTTTTTTCGGGTTTTTGGATGTTTTTTCCTGTCGTTTCGTTTGATGAAGAAAAATCTTGGTTATTTAAGTTTTTATATACTTTTTGAGGAAAGAAATGTTTTTTCGTAACAAAATTATCGTTATTTGTGTGGGTTATTGTCATATCTTTAGAGTGTTGTTTTGAGCTTTTCTCAAAAAAGAACTAAGTTGTTTTATATAATGCTATTTTTAATTTCAATAAAGATATCTTTATGATAAAAAGAGTTTTTGTTCTACTGCTGATTGGATAAAGCGCAATGACACCTTTGGCACTGTGTTGTTGTCTCTTACTATTTTATTTAAACGGTTTTCGTAGCGATGGCCCTTTTAAGAAAAATATTGTTTTAATAAGCTTTAGTTCTTGTAAATATAAAACAGTTTTCTTCAGAGAACCAATGATTCGAAGCAAATTTTTTCTGTTTTTAAAAGAAACATGTGTTTTTTAATTGTAGTTTACTTGATTATTATGCACTTTTACTGGTATGTATCTGTCATTTTATCCAACGTTTAAATTATTATAAGATTTTTATTGAGTGTTCTTTTATTTCTGAAACTTTCGGCTAAGATTTTGTCGTTTTCCCACTTTTGCGACGCTAAAGTAGAACCATTTATTGTTTTGGAAAGACTCTGACTTCGAGACTGAAAAGAATATTATTATAAATCTTTTTCTACTTTATTTTTTATTTTTTTACAAAAACAAATAACTTTGAAAAACACTTACTTGCAATAACAGTGAAAAAATTAAAAAACTCGTTTTTATTAAAACCATGTCAGTGAGCTTGTTTTCAATTATCTGAATAAAGCCCTTAGTGCCCGTTTTTTATTTTACACAAATTACACCTAAGACAGGTCTGGAACGAACATAATCGACAAATTATACATGCAATTCTTACATATATTTGAGAAAAAAAACAAACCAACAGTTCTCTGAAACGACTACTTCTGACTAATGCGTTTTTTGTATAAAATACAGCTGTCAAAAAAAAACATCTCCCGACAAGAACATAGTTTATTTTATAAAAAGAATTTAAAAGCAAAAATTTGAAAACAAAAAGGCAGTGATAAAATATAAACAGAGATTATGGAGTATTTTAACGTTTGTTTTTGAGTAAAAACAGAAAGTTTTATAATGACTCAGTAAATAGATTTTTTTAGATAATTATTATAGAAATAATCTTGTCGAAATAAACGCTTTTTCAATTTTTAAACAACTTATTGTATCGTGAGGCCCGACAGCCAGTTAAGTATACTTTCTTTTTTTTTTTTAATTTTTAAAAAGTTATTCTGATACGTTTTGACAATCGAGAAGATTTTCTGGTTAGTTTTCATATCTGTGGGTTTTTTCAGTTTTTTAAAATTTAAAGATTCTCTTTTTCTTTTTTGCGTTTATTCGACACGCTCTATTGAAAAATGTGTTTAATATGGCTTGCGAAAGCCTGGTATGGCAGCATTTCACCAAAGCTTCCAAAAATCAAAAAACCAGTTAAAGCGCAAAGTTGCCAAAAAAAACAAAAAAATGTAAATCTTCTAATTTACTAATCATTTTTTCTATTATAAATACTGCCTATATACGATTGATTGAATAAGCGAAAGAAAAGAACGATTCATCAAAACGAAGGAAAGCGAACGAAAGGAACAGGCGAAAACGAACGAACAAAAGCAATAAACTATCCTCCTTAATTAAAAATTTAATAATTATTTCTTTTTGGTTAACATTTTTTGGCAGCTTTGCGTTTTAATATATTTTTTGTTTTTTTTGGCAGTTTTTCGCACCCGATTAATTCAAAGAACAGAAAAGTTTTTAAAATTTTAATCAGAGATCTATTTTTTAAATTATATCGGTTCTTTAACCTGACACAAAAAAATCGTTGAGAATAGGTCTTGTCGCGATCTCGATTATGATATAGAGCCGCGGTTCTAAATCTTTTTTAGATATTAACATCGCACTGTGAAGTATTTTGTTAGTTATCGTCGGTGGAAGAGCCTCTTTCTCCTCGCAACAGAGATGTATTGTATTTGAACAGAGACGGTTCGTGTTACTGATAAACCAACAGTATTCTTATATAGCTCGTGTTTTTACGAAGTATAGTAATATTGCCGCGTTTTTTGCGTGTAATCAAAATATATAAAAAATGGAAAATAGAAAAACTAAAAAAAGCTGTAACTTTTAAACATATTAATGTAGACAAAGAAAGTGCGAAGCAAAAAAAAATTGGTGTGAAAATACGAGATGTTTCAAATATAAACACACAGATAAAATGTAAAAGCGAAAAAAGTTTTTTATTTTTAGTGTTTGATAAAAAAGCTTAGTATTCTGCTATTCTTAACTATCAGGGGGCCAAATTTCTAGTACGTTCAATATCTTGTTGGCCTTTTCTCTCTCGTTATAATTGAGATAATAGTTATAAAGAGGTGTTACAAAACGAGCTCTTAAATACAGTTTAAATGCATTCACCACATCCGTGTCTTTTGCGCTCAATTCGAGTCTTAAAAAGTCCCTCTGCGTCTCTTTAAAGCAACTTTCTATATTCATATATAATGAAACTAGGCCTATTTTGACGTTTCTTTTTGCTTTTTCTTTTGCAACATTTGAATATGTCCGCAACGCCTGTTTTTCAAGCCTAATGATACTTTCCCAAGGAGAGAAAAAGAAGTCATTCGTCAATTGACTAACATCTTTTATTTCTTCATGTATCCTTTCTAAAAAGTCGAGATATTGCTTATGCGTTGTACAAGTCGGAGATTTCAGGTTGTTATTTTCAAAGAAGTTTAATTCTTCTTGTACCAATCTGTTAAATTCTTGTTTTTCCGCTGTATTATAGTGTTCTGAATCTTTCAATAACACACGGGTGAAATTGCAGAATTCAGAATAACTATAAAGGAATGATTCGTTTGCTGTTTCTGAGTCGGCTAATATATGTTTGCTTGTTAAGGTGGATAAGGTGAAGAACATGGATATAGACCGAAAATCTTTTTTTTTATACAAAAATTTCTATCAAAATTGCCTAAATTGGAACCCTGGGAAACTGGCAAGTTATTGCTTTTATAAAACCTGAAGTTGTTTACAGACAAGACGAGAAACAGTTTCCATATTGGCAATATGTCGCTTTTGGGCACACGCCTAATCGGGAATATCATATTATAAATATTTTATTTTTTTTTTAAGTCTTTTTTACACAAGTTGTCGCAAATGACGAAAAAGAAGCATTTTTTAATTTTAACCGAAGCCTCCTTTTTTATTTTTTGACCAAAAAATATTTGTTGTCTTTTTTATTTTGATATTTTTAGTTTCTGGTAAAACTGAGTTATCAGCTTCTTTGGCAATGAAATAAGGGTGCTTGTCTAGTATTCCCACATGTCCATTATGTTTTTTATTATGTAATTTTCACTATAAATTAATTAAGTAAAAACATGCAAAGAAAAACAAGCATAATTTAAAAAAAACAACTTTTAATTGGCAACAAGTAACCGATTTTTTGTTTTATTTTAGGACTGTTGAGTCTTAATACTAAAACCCACCGTCTATACACTTCTAGCCTTTTTTTCGAATCTCTCCTTTTTCATAAATTGTTCGTTCGTTTTGGTTCGAATTAGATTATATAAACGACACTTATAAGTGTGTTTATGCCGTTTTAAAGAGAAAACATGAAAATCTACCATATAATGTCTTGGTTTTTACTTAATCAAGATCATAGTGTTTTTTGCTTAATAAAAATTATAATGGGGGAGATTTGTTATTTACCAAAACAAGTTCACATGTTTTATTCATAATATAATATATTAGAAAGAAATATATATTTTGTACAAAAATAGGTGAATATAATGACACGACATGAATTACATATTGTTGCTATAAGCCCAGGCCCGTGTCTTTTGACGTGTTAATAAATTGTCTAATATAATAATATGTTTTTATATTTAGGCCATGCTGGTTTATAGCCGTTTTTTAATTTTTCTTCATCAAAAAAAGTGCTTATAGGAGAAGACGGCGAAAACTTTTTTGTAATTACAATCACAAATTGATTAACTATACGCATCGAAAAAATATGTTATAACTGATTCATTCGTTTTAGCTTATTTATTATAAATCACAATTCCCGCTTCTTAGCGTAATTGCTCTTCCGTGTTCTTGTTTTTTTCCTCCGATCGAAAGAGTTTTCTTGTATAGTATAATGTACTTTATGCGTTTGTTTTTTGAATTAAATCACTTAATTTTATTATTTAAATTCGCGCATCGGTCGAAAAAAAGATGTTATTTTAATATTCTTCTGTTAAAATATGATGAAGCGTCCTTTTAATTTTGAAACTGCTATAAAAAATGAAAAATCGTACAAAACGTATGTTTTCTGTGTTTTAGATGATAAAATAATATATTTTTTTTTGTTTCCAGACAGCTGTTTTTTTCCTTAAGCGACGAGTAATAAATTTTTTTTGAGTATCGAAAAGTATCACGATGAATCCCAGGTTTAAAAACTAGCTACTAAAAAACAATCTTTACTAAACTATCTTCTATTTTTAAGAAAAGAAACTTTTTTTTTGGTTTGGAATCTCTAGTCAAAAAAACAAATAAACGTTTATCATTCATGTAGCGTTTTAATACATTTTTTAAATATAATAGTTCAGGGGGCTTTACCCTCACTTACATAAGTATTTCAAATTGTATGCTTGTTTTGTTTTTATTGATACAACTGTACCAATCTCTTTTTTCCCCATAATAAAAATAAACAAGGAGTGGGGTAGATACAATAAACACGTGGCTATTGTTAAATTTTTTATATAGATAATACCCTTTGATATCGTTTCTTATGGTATCAATATCGTGAGTCTTCAAAAAATATCAGCGATCAAAATACAAACCATAATTTCAATACTCAAAGCGTATGCAATTGACACATCCTGAGATAATGTCTATCTGATAATCAGAATAAATACATCATTAAAAAGAGCACGTTGTTTTTGAATAAACCTAAAATAATTAGCCAAAAGTTAAACTTTATAACGGCCGAGTATATTAAATTGGTCTTGTAAACAGCGTCTTAAAATACAAACTTGACACTATCTGGCCTAGGGTTTTATTTTGAAAATTATAATTCGGTTATCAATGTTATCTAATAAATAAGTCATAGAACCGAGTAATATAAACTACGCGCATATCGATCTTTTTTAAACTTGTTTGTGAAACTGAGTAATTTTTGTCACGCTTTTTGAAACTCTGCGGTTTTAAAGACATAAGTTGGCTATGTGTTCTTTGATTCGTTTGAAATATCGTTATCTTCCAAATATTGTATCTATTCTGATCATTGATAACATGCTATCTAAGTATGTGTCGCCCGAAAGTGATGACTAGGGCCGAAATAAATTCGGTAAATTTTAAAGAAAAACATGTAAAAAATCGGCAAAAAAAAATCGGCATTTTTAATTAATAAAATTTCAAACATAAAATATTCAAAATGTAGATTTATTTACTGTTATTATTAAAATACAAAAAAAGAAGCTTGCTACAATTCTCAATTTTCATTGAAGATCGCTCACTTGCTAATAAAATTTTCATTTTACTAAATGATCTTTCTGCGTCAACTGAGTTTAGTAGTATTAATTTCAAAACATGGGTGTTTTACAATAAATTCTTTGAGAGCTTTAGTTTGTTAATATCTTTCATGGGATATTTTGCCAAATTTTTATTCGGCAAAATTTTATTTCATATGAAGATTTGGTAACTTTTTTAGTACTTGCCGAATTTTTATATCGGCCTTAGTGATGACTAGGACAACCCACAATATTACTTTATAATATTCCTTTATGACCGAAAAACATCAAAATATTCCGAAATATTCCGAATATTATTTTCCACTATTTAACTATAAACAAAACTGATCAGGTTGTTAGTTCAAAATATTCCTTTATAGAATCAAGTTTGGATATTATTTTTTTAGTTATATAGTTTGAATATTTCTTAAATATAAAGCAGTATGCAGGTAGGTTTTAATTATAAACCGA
>SBJP01000446.1:0-15013 GCA_014805705.1 Cucumispora dikerogammari
CTAGTTAATTATACTCTTTAATCTATGTATCGATTTATTTTTTGTATAAAAGAGTGCAAAAACAGCGTACAAAAATGTTAATTATTTGAAATCTTCGAAACTGCCCGCAAATTTTTTTTTTAACAAAAAAAAGTTTCCTATAATTTTAAATAAGTATATGAAATAATGTTGATTTAATTAAAGAACGTTAACAAATATTGCCATTTATTCACTGCTGTATTTCTATTTACTGATGTTTATTTTTGGTTAAACATACATCTTTAAAACTTTATAATATTCAACATTAATTTAATACAATTAACAAATGTGCAATAAAATGTAAATAAGTTTTGTGTTCAGAAGAGATTGAAGTTAAGAATGTATTTTTGCCAAAGAAAGGCTTAAGAACAAAAAATTTTTTTATAAGTAGTTTTTGTTATATAATATAGTTTCTTTGTTTTTAAAGTTTCTTTACAATAATAGAAAAATTGACATTAACCATTTTACTGCGAATGTGTCATATATGACAGATTCAAAAAATGTTGAATTGAAACATGTTCTATATATGAAAGAAAACATAAACATAAAACTAAAGTAAGTATACTCTATAGACGTAGAAAAATCTGTTTTAAGATAAAACCGTATGTATAAAGCACATCCTGAAACTCTTACTCGATAACCAGCTAGTTTGAGAAAACCGTGCTCAATTCGATATATAAAAAACTGAGCGGAGACACGGGGCGAGTTTTTCGTTTTCCTTTCTACAGTAACTTAAAAGATACAAGTTTGCATTATTTGTTTTTTTTGTTCTTTATATTTTTTTTTTTCCTATTTTTTGCACTCTAATTTTTTTTTCAAGAAGACTTTTGATTTTTTTAATTAAAAATAAAAAAAATTTAGCCAAACAGTGAAATGATTAAAGTTGCATTTTAATAATCTACAAATATATTATTCGTTCGTTTAGCTCAATTAAATTGGTCTAATCTAGAACCTGTAAACAATTATAGTCTCATATGAGAAAAAAACCAGAGAACTTATCAAAAAACAGCTTTAAAAACTTCATTGTTTTATACTTTGAACATTTATATACGCTCGATAGCATAACTAAAAATAAGAAAAAAACGTCATTAATATTTTAAATCAAAATCTTTTTGTTCAAGTTAAATTTTTCTTACTTATAGTTTTACATGTTTTTCGCAAAACAAATATTCATCATGTATATGTATTTGTTTCGTAGTTGAATACAGTCTTTTATTAAAGCGTATGCTTTTCGCAATAACTGAAAAAATATCATAGCAGGAAATAGTTACGAATATTAAAGCGCATTTATCAAAAGATTGTGATTTAGTAAATTCAAATGTATTAACAAAATGTTTTTTTAGTAAAAAATGTTTTTTAATTTTTTACGAAACATTTTTTTTTGCTCGATTTTTGTAGCAATTAAAATTAGTATAGCGAGATTCTGTTTTTATATTTACGGTTCTCTTATATAAAAAATAAATTTTGCAGAAACATATTTTTAAAAGCAGTTATACCGATATTCATCCATATGTGATAACATTACAGTAACGACTGAATAGCTTTTAAATAAAACAGTCTGTTCGTAATTTGTATACAATAGCGATTATAGTATTAGATGACTAACTTAACAGAAACTACTAAGGTAGCGTAACGCTGGCTTTTAATAGTTAATTCTTTTGAATATTTATTATATACGAATTATAAACCACTTTTTATTATTTTTAAACATTTTTTTCGACTATACAACATTAATCTTAATATAATCAAAGCAGTAATTATGTGCTTTAAAAAATACCATCGCAAAATGAATTAATGTGATCATTTTTCATATGAACTAATGTTTAAGAAAAAAGCATATAATATGTTTCTTTAAGAAAAAAAGAAATTTTGATTTAGTGACAGAAGTATATTTTTTATTTTTTAGCAAAATTTAAATCATATAGATAAATCGTTACATTTATTGTTTTGTTTTTATGTTTTATAAAACAGAATAGCATTTCTTATATAATAAAAAAATACTTTTGATTGTATATTCACTTACTTCATCTTTTGAAATACTATATTAGCGTCTGTTACAACAAGCCATTATCATATTTCAATAAGTAGGCTTAAAACAACTAAAGTTTACAAAATCCTTCTATTAATAAACAAAATAATATATTGTAATACTAAAAAAAATAGAGATATTGCTGTAATTTTGATACATCAAAAGTTGAAATAAACATAAAGTCTGATGAAGTTAAAACAACTTTTATTGTAATTGCGCAGTTTAAACCAAATTTTTTTGATAAAAACTTTCTGTTCAAAAACATCAAAAAGAATATCTTTATATTATTTTTTCACGTGTCTTAAGATTAATTGAAAAACGTTTTAAGAGCTCTTACGTTTTCATTGGTAACAAAAAAAACGAAAAAGTTAAGTGTCAGTTTTTTAATTGAAAGTTTTAATTTACTAAACCAACTTTACAGGGCTATTCACTAATATAAACGAATTTATTCACTAATATAAACGAATTTATTCATTAATATAAAAAAATCTGTACCATTAAAATAAGTGAATATAGATAAAATATAAGCGAAGTTAGCATAAAAATAAATGAATATGACATTAACATAAAGAAATTTCCGATTAAAATAAACAAATATAGATTAATATAAATATAAACGCATTTGAGAATCAAAAAAAAGAGTTTATGAATTAAGAAAAACCAAACTTATGATTTAATATAAACGAATTTTTTTATCAAAGAGTGAACTCAATTCTTTAATATAAACTAATAAATATGAAAACAGAATATTTTTAGCGATAAGATAATGGAAAATTTACATATACAATACCAAGTTAAAGGTCACTCTAACTTGAGTACCTTCCGAATATAACCGATTCGATTCCATCAGACACAACTGAAATGATTGAAATTAAAGATCAAACCAAATAGACAAAAGGGGAAAGAAGAGCAGTAGCCTGAAGCCCTTATAAAAATTAAAAAAAAATAACAGCTACTACTAAAAAACGATATAGATTTAATTTTGACAAGTCTTTTGTTAGAATGACAAGAGTGTATAAAGGACTTGAGTAAAAAAAAATGAGTTATTTTAGTTTAATTAAAGAAATTGCTGTTTAGATGGGGCAAGAGGTTCGAAACGCCTTTCATGGTCGAATAAGAGATTTAAATACAGAGAAAATTCATTTAAAACAGTTCGTATTTTTACCTTAACATCATCTCGAGTCAACGAAATGAGTCTTAAATTGTTGAATCTTCCTTTGGTTACACTAAAACAGTCTTCAATTGAGGTGAATAAGGGGGCAAGTACTTAAAATTTACACATTTTCAACCAGGAATTGTTTAACGTCAAGCTGATGATGAAAACGACAATTGTCCATTATCAGAATCGAATCAGGTTTTGTTATAAAATAAGGAACTATAATTTCTTAAATATAGGAAATAAACAGATCGCCGTTGTAGGCACCATCTTGAATTTGATATCTAATGACTCCACCTGTCCATATGCCGCACATTAAACTTATATTCATACACCTATTCGCTTGAACTGTTTGAGAAGCTTTCATATTAACAGCTGAATAACCGTAATTATTCGAGGTATGTAAATTGAAGCCAGTCTCATCAAGAAAAACTAATTGACAAGTTTGAATTATTCCCAGTTCTCTGGCATAAATAAACCTAAGCTCGATAACTATGGGAGAGTTTCTTTCTGCCAGTACAAGGGCCAGCTTCTTTCTTGTGATTTGAAAGGCTTTTAGTTTTCGGGATACTGTAGGCTGCGATAGAGCCGTGCCTGTCATTCGGAGTGCGTCAGATATTCCACTTTGGTTTAACGCGTTATCTTGGGCTACTGTGGTTGTAATTGAATTGTTTACGATATTGTTAATTGTTGTTTTCCGACCTTTTTTGCCAATTATTTCATTGTTCGTTAATCCTTTCGCTATTTTAGACTGAATGTTTAACACACATGAACCAGACAAATTGTTGTTTTCTGCAATTGTAAAAGTGTTTAATTCTCGATTTATCTGATTTCTTATAATGTTAAGTTGCCCATCAGCGATAGTTGTTCTTGGTTTTAAGTTTCCTGTCATGAATGGTAATTGAGTTTGTATTTATACATAGTGGTTTAGCTATATATGTAAAATTGGTTTTTATAATTTTAATGTCTGGATTCGTTTATATTAATGTCTAGATCCGTTTATATTAATGTCTAAATTTTTTTATATTAATGAAAAAACTCGCTATATTTGAACAAATTCTTTTATATTAATGAATAAATTCTTTTATATTAGTGAATAAATTCTTTTATATTAATGAACAAATTCTTTTATATTAATGAATAAATTCGTTTATATAATGAATAAATTCGTTTATATTAATGAATAAATTCGTTTATATTAATGAATAAATTCGTTTATATTAATGAATAAATTCGTTTATATTAATGAATAAATTCGTTTATATTAGTGAATAAATTCGTTTATATTAATGAATAAATTCGTTTATATTAGTGAAAAGCACTGTAAATAAAAAAAATTTTCTTTTATCGGATAAGTAAATACATCACATGATTTATCAACTACTTAATATGTTAAATAAGAGAAGCGTAATTTATCGATTTAAAAAAAATTTCGTTTTTAATTTATTTTTTTATGAAAAAAAAACTCATAAAAAAAAACATGGTCACCGAATTCTTTCCAACTGTTTTAAAATTACTGGGCAACTCTGCTAAGCCCAAGCCTCACTATACTAGCGCGTTTCTCCAATTAATACAGACCATTTCATGTCATTCCGACGCTTTCCAAAGAAACGATTCGGTCTTAATATTAGAAAATTGCATAATTCACGAAACGAAAATGGGTGTAAAAAAATTTGAAGCTCAATATTTGAGTACATCTTCTGACACAGGAATGTCTTTCTTTCCATTATCAAAATATCCAATATATTTAAATCCACAGAATTTTAAGCACCCTGCTGACTTAGAAGACATATCAATACTAGTATCATATAAACAGCCAGACAAAAGATCTGAAAGATATCATTTTGGAAAATGTGCTCTTGGGGTTCATAATACGCACAACAATTCCCGGATAGGTATCATAATGCCTGAAGAAATGAATAAAAAACTAATTGTTCTCGTTAGCAAAAGAGTAGAGTTGGAAATTTCAATTAATATTAAAGTCGGCAGTGACATAGACGAGTTCTCTATTATGAATATATCTTGCGTAAACGATTACATCAATGTCTCAACTATACCCCTTTTAAGTCATTTCGTATCGGCACCTTATTTAATATCTTTTTTCTATTTGTATAAGCAAAAATTACTTAAGTATAAATACCATTTTTTACATTATTTTCATGCATTAACTCGTATAAATAATTACAAACAAACATTAGAAACACAAAGAAATATAAATATTTTGACTGTCTTGACTGATTGCCATATGCCTGTATTTTCGGACATACTGAACGGAAAACCAGAACTCTCTTTTGCCTCTCGTATGAATATTCTTAAGAATAATCCGACTCCAATTTTTATAACTTATTTTTCATCTAAATACTCTTATTCGGGGCCGAGCTTTTCGGAAAATATTGTTAGAATATGTTTTGATTCAGATCAGGGTATTAAACCAGTTTATAATTTTCGATTCCTTAAGTGTATTGTCGGGGATCACCAAATGATAGAACAAAATGTATCGTTCGACGCTGTTACTAAAAAAGCTCAATATTCTAGTTTGGTGACAAATAATAAATTGGTTGTTGAAAGTGACAGAAACGGAGGATATATTTTTAAAATTTTCTCGAATATAATTGAGAAAATGTCGAACATTAGTTTTGGAGATATAAAAAAGCTTGATATTACAATGCTAGATTCGTATTCTTACGTGGAGAAGTATAATCTAAGATGTTATATTAGTGACTTCGAAAACGAAGACTCTTGTGTTCGTATAGACGTTCCAAGTATATCGGAGGAAGCTTCAAATCCTGCCTATAAGCAACTTTTTAATGTCTTTGAAAACCAGGACGGTATAATTCACTTAATTATATATTATGAAGTGAGATATTCGACAAAGCGGGTTCTTAAATCTGATACGTATATTATATGTTTCGATTATGGAAAAATCTATTGCCATATTAAAAAACATACCAAAAATGTTGGTTGATATTTTAACGCTAAATGGCGTCAATTATCGTTGTTCGGTTTTTAAAAATTGAATAAAATTTGCTTTTTTTCGAATATTTTAGTATATTCTCGACAAATCATGTTCGATTTAAAGTTTGCTGATTTTGTTCAACGAACGTGGTTTTTTGTCATCGAGTTTTACATGAAATATAGAGACTATTCTTTCGGCTATAGATGTTTAAAGAATTTTTTTTATCAGCACGAATTAAGAACTCTCGGTTTAATTTGAGTTTATATAAAAACGTTTTATGTAATTAAACTATAGAATACCTTATCAGCATACAACAGGAGAACACGATAGAAAGCAAGGTTTTGTTACTAAGGGGGTTAAAATGAGAATAAGTAAAAACATATGTAAGAATATATGACAGACTGTGCTAAAGTATATAAAAAAACAAATATATATGCTTAATAAACGCATATATTGATGGAAAACACCGCATAGATTCTTGATGTTTTTATATATGTTTTTACATATTTTTCATATATTCTTGAATATTTTTACATCTATTTAAGAACAATTTTGTAAATGTTCTTAAATAAATTTAAATATATTTATAAATAACTCGATAAAATATGTTTCACATTATGAACATTACACCAAGATAAACAAGGCTTTCAACTAAACTATTATTGTTTTTAAAAACAATGAGCTGCGAAGTAAACCTTATAGTATTTTATCTTAAGTAAATCACAAACATATTTATATCGAAGTTCAATAGTTGTATAAAAAACTTATCTTTTAAAACAAAACATGTTTTATTTGGTACGTTAACACAGCCGAAAATCTGCGATAAGTTATTATATGATAATGTGTCTTTGTTTGTGGTAAAATAAATAGAATAAACGCACATGTAAACATAAAGTTTGAGATAGACAAAATATATAAATGTCATCGGGCTTAGGAAAAGACGTATATACTGGTTTAGATAGTAGATTAGAAAAACACGATTATAACAGCCGTGTTTTTTGGATTTAAACTTTCTTTAATCTACTGAAAGAAACATTAAACACAGACAGCGACAGAGCTTTAGATGTAAAAAAATCCATATGTCGTTCGATTATTGTTGAGTATGTGAATATAAGATATTGGGCTGTTTACGAACAAAAAACACGATTTTTTCAACAGAGACATATATAATTGTTTCGGACCATATTTTTTAACAAAAAAAACAGCGCGTATTAGTTACATATAATAGTGAATGTAAATATTGTTTTCCCGCCCTTCGACCTCTTTAATTTTTTTTCCTTTAAACAAAATGAAATGAAGAAACGGTTTTATTAAAGTCTGATTAGTTCTACTAAATAGTGTTCGAAAACTTAGAAAAAATATATTTTTCTTTTTTTTATATTTAAATTCTAAAATTGCGTCAACTAGGTTTTTTCTTATATTAGATTCATAGTTAATCGCACGTTTTTTTAGTCTTCACATATATGTTTTGTTGTAGATAGAATGTGTTTTTTTTCGAAAAATTTTATTTGCAAATGTGATTTTTGAATAATCCCTTTTCAATTGCTTATCCAACAACAACCATCGTCTTCTGTTTGTTTAAAATGAATTGAAAGATTTTTATACTGATTAACTCAAAAAAAAACTTTTTATTTATTCAATAAACCTGCTTCGAACGAATAATGTGAATACGGAATCGAGCCAAACGAATTTTTTCTTTATTTTGACATTATCTTTTTTTTGTATGGCACAGCATCTTAGGGTCTTTTTTATACAAATTTTTTTTAGATTTTTCAAAGAAAAAAAACAAATTTGATATTGACATGATTAATCTCCGTTTCGTACTTTACGGTTTAAATCTTTGTATTAAGCAAATATTATTAAATTATCGCGGATATTTTTTTTTAAAAACTCTTTAGCCGAAAAAAACGTTTTTTATGAGATTCGATTTTTTTTGTCGTTTGTAAACGAACTATAACATTAAGTCGGCCACCATAAACCGTTTGTTTTTTTTAAAGGCTTATGCTTTAAATAAGTATTAAAACTTTTTTTTTGAAAAAAACAAAATTTATTAAAAACTAATATTTCCGTAACACTTTTTCGATCTGATCATGCTTTAATAAACTTAATACAGTTGTTTATTTTTTGTCTAGAAAAAAAACAAAGAGTAAGGAACATCACTCATTTAATCCCTAAAATAAGTGTGAACTGAAAAATATAATATTGACGACTTACGACCAAATACTTTATATTGTGTTGTTTTTTGGAATAAAATTTAGCGCGTTTGAAGAAACCGAACCACAAAAACTAAAAAATTTGATTTTTCTGAAGTCAATAATATTTTATATATGTCAAAATACACACATAAGTATTTGTTTGTCGCCGGTAATATATACGACAAAGAGTTTATTTAATCTAAAAATAACAGCAAACATAATCAAGCTATTTAACGTTTGATAATAATCTATATATCTTTTTTTAAAAAAAACTGTAAAAAAAAAAATTTCTGCACAAGAAAGAATTAAAAATAATATTACACGAGTGAATAATTACAAAACATTCAAATTTTATTAGAAAACTTTTTGTTTGTTTTTTTATATCAGTAAAAATGAAAGATTCTCTCACGTTTCTCTTTAAAAAAATCAAAATTATTATGTTTTTATGTTTTATTTATTTGACAATACACCGACTAGAACCACTAAAAACTGTTACATATAAACGGAAATTAATTTTCTATTATCGAACACGCTCGAAGAAGTGCTACACTTGATAATATTAACGATAAAAAACATTTTTAAGTGACAAAAAGTGATATATCGTAAAGTTATGTGGTTTATTGATCTTTTTGTTAAAATATTGATTACGTTATTAAAGCAAAGATGAGCAATTTTATAGTGCAATAGACCATATAGACTTCAATCTTAGGTAAAGTCTTATCTTTTTTGATTTAATGTTTATTAGACAAAAAAACATTAATGTTAAGATATATTATTAAAGGTAAAGTTATATTGTGGAATAGAATGCCAGGTGTCAAAAACAACTTCTCTCGCTGATTTAAAAACGCTTAAGTTCTGTGTTTTTTTAATAATTGTTGGGTTTTCGTTTTCAATCTGAAAAAAAAAATTATAGATGTTTGGGGGACAAGGTTTTATTTAATATATATAATTTATTACATTCTCTTCTTGAAACGGACAGTTTCAAGCTGCATTATAAAAAATATAAGTCAAAAATAACATAATAAGAAAGACTAGAATCGAAATTGTCAAATTATAATAATAGAAGCGAAAAATTATCAAATATAAAAAACAAAATCGAAAATTGTTAAATATAAAAAATAGAAAGAAAAAAAATTTTTATAAAAAAAACTGATTTACAGAATAACAAAATAGAAACTGTGTAAGAAAAATATAATATAGAAAACAAAGACTGTTAATATATAAAACTGCACTTTTATTATAAAAAATTAGAAAATAGGGGTTTTTTCTAAATAATAAAAATGTTAGGCGGATAGATATTTTTTACACAAAGCTGTTTTCATTACTTATACATCCCTTCACATTATAACCTTAATTGAAAAGGTCTATTGCAAAACAATTAAGTAATGATATTAAATAAAAACTAACCAAAAAACAAAACTTTTTTGTTTAATTAACAATTTAAGTGTAAAGATCTCTTTTTTTATCACTATTGCGATCTTTGACAAAAAACACAACGTGTCAACTTTGGTCTTTTTCATTAGATTAACGTTTTATTGAAATGCGAGTTCGTTCGTTTTAGTTAAGTTTCGAGAAAATAAACAACACTAAAAAATGTGTTGCGCCGTTTTGAAAAAAAATTGAAAAACTACTATATAGTTAGGCTTTATAATTTTACTTAAACGTTTTTGCTTAATTAAACTACAGTGTATTTTTCCTTTATTAATCTTATAATCCGGAAGGGGTGTAAGTACTTAAAAAAGTAAATATCTAGTATTTTCTCTTTCTCTATCTTCTATTATAATTTTTATTGATCAAATTACACTATAATCTCAATTAAATAAAAATATTTAAGTAAAAAACAAAACATTTATATATATAGTAGTTTTTCAATTTATTTTTTTAAAACGACATGAGAAAAATATTAGTATCATTTATTCCTCTGAAACTAAACTAAAACAAACGATTGTCTGATTTTAATAAAACTATAAACACTTAAAAAAAGGACAAAAGTGCCTAGACGCAGGTTTATGCGGTTAACGGCGCAACATTTATAAAAAAAACAAAAATTCGGATACAAAATGATAATTAAAATTGAATTGGACAATCTTTTGGTTTGTTTTAGTTATATATTTTTACTAATTAATTTAAAAAATAAGCTTTCTTAATAAGATTGTAAAGAGCTCTGTATAAGTACTGAAAACATCTTTGTGTAAGAGATGTCTATGCACTGAACATTTTTATTTATTTAGGAAAAGCATCTATTTTCTAATTTTTTATAAAAAAAAGACAGTTTTTTATATTTACAGTTTTTGTTTTAGTTTTTTTTATTATATTTTTTCTACACGATTTTTATTTTGTATATTTAGTAAAACCGATTCCTTTTTTTTATAACATTTTTTTTTCGTTTGTATTTTTGATATTTAACAATTTTTGATTCTGTTTTTTATATTTGACAGTTTCTCGTTTCTATTTTTATATTATGTCATTTTTGGCCTTTATTTTTTATATTTTTTCTAGTTAAAATCACAATTATTTTTAGGCATAATACCTTTTTGAATGTTTTATGTTTATTGTATCTTATCAAATACCAAATGAGAGATCTTATTGTTCAATTCTAATGTTAATGTAAGTTTATTCCTTTTATATTAGTTTAAGGAATAAAATTTACATTTTTCGCAGAGCTAATTAATTCATTTTTTGTAAATTTATATATATTTTTTCTTTTATTCTTTTCTACTTGAATTCATCAGTATTTGTCTTTTTGATTTTACAAAGAATTTTCAAACGTTTGGCATTGAGTTACATCCTATAGTGCGCTAGTCGTGTGATTATATCAATTAACAATGTCTTCTATCTGGTGTTCTAATTCTTTGATATGTTTTTCTCAGTGAAGCTTATTTCTTTTATTAGTAGAGCAATCAAGCGTTAAATAGTAGCTTTTTTCAGCAAAATGTGCTGAAAAACTTTTTTTATTTCTAGAAATTTATTAGAAAAAAAAATATAAAGCACATTCTTTGTACGAAAAAAAAATCGAACTCGAAGCAAAAATAAAAAAACAATTATATGCTAATTGCTAAAAGTGACTTTTAAATAAAAAACATGTTGCCATTCAATTAAGGTATACTTTCTAAAATTCGTAAAATCTTTTTAGCTTTGTGTAGAATCAAAACAACAGTAAATTCAAGTGTAGTAACAGAAATGATATATCCTACCATAAAAGAATATATTCTTGATATTAATTTTATGTCTTTTTTAACTTTTAATATGAGTTATGGCCAGCTTATATATTAAAAACAGAGTCAAAAATACAGAAAAGAATAAAGCTTTTTTTCATTTATTTTACTTTGCTTAATTTTACACAATTGTCTTTTACTTATTAAAAATCGTAAAAAATAACATCGTTTTTTTGTTCTTTTCGATAAAGATATCTCTAATAAAAACAATTGATATAAAAAAGCGATTTGTTAATTTGACTCTTTTACCAAACCCACAATAACAAGATGAGGAAGCTGGTTGGAATCTTGTGAATATAATTATAAATATTTACAAAATGGCAACGATTTTATAAAAACATTTTTAAAAGATAGTAAACTAATATATAATGTGTTAGAAGATAGCAAAAACGATTCACTAACAAAAAATTTAATATACATAAAACCCACAAGTTTCTTTTGAATTAAATCAGTGTAATCATAGAGTAACTTTTTTTAATTGATGACGCAAGCTAAAACTTTATTTCATTTAATATTAAAGAATATACTGTAGAAATTATTCTTATATTCAATAGCGTTTTAAGAAAAATCTTTTTTTTAAATTAAAGATTTGAAAAACACAAATATTAGCCAAAAAATACAGAATGAGTCTCAAAATATTCTTAATCTATATCTTGATAGAGCATAGATTTTGCTATTCTCAATAAGTTAATAACACAAGAAAAAAACGTTGAAAATATTAATGTTAAAAAACATAAGTTGTTGTGTTGCAATTCATAATAAAATATTTCTAGTCTACTTTTTTTAATTTATAAACATTTTTAAATGCTAAAATTGATGAAAATACATTTTTTAAAAACGTTTTATTTTTAGTTTTCAGCCATCTTGAGCTGTCCCGCTTATTTGTCTTGTTGTCGGTTTATTACTTCTATGGGCTTTCACGCTCATACACAGCTGTTATAAATACTCAGCTCTATAAAAAAATTGATATATGTTGCTTATAGTTTCCCACTTTTCTAAAGTTAATATAAAAATTTTTGAGTTAAACTTACGTTTATTTTAAGATCTCATACGCGATTTGTCACCTGAAAAACTGTGAAATGTCAGAGTTCAATTTTTTAAAAATTTGTACTTTAGTAAAAAAGCTTCAAGATTTTTTCTTGAGTTCTTTCCTTTGTTTTTAATGTATTTTCGTCATCCTTCATAAGCTTCTGACGTTTTGTTTACGAAACGTGCGATATGTGGTGTTCAGAATGTTTGCGTTACAGTTTATTGTTGAATGTTAATACCCAACTCCACTTACCCCTAAATATTTCCTTTAGCCGCCAGTGATTATGAGTGTTTCTAGTTTTACTTTTTTTGTTATTATAGCGTTTAAAGCCGCTTTTTTTTTCGCTTGTCTGAAAGAGAGTAAACTTTTTTTTGTTTTCATTGGTATTTCATACCACTAATACTCCGAAATTATCGGGTTATTTTTTTTATTAAACTTGCGCTTGTAAGCGCAGGATTCACTTATTTTCAAAATGTCGTTTTCTCTATCAAAAGTTCGTTTTATATTTGTTTCATTATTTCTCTGATAAAGCCTAGAATACTGTTAGTTGACATATAGTCTACTTTAACTTTTACACTTATCTCTTTTATTGTAAATTTTTTAGTCTATAAAAATATAAACACAAATACAGGTTGAAAAAAACTCCAAACCGAAAAACAGTTACTCTTTCCTAACCGATCGCGCCTTGCGTCAACACCAGTTTTTACTACAAAACACATCAACTAGTCGACGTGTTTTTTTTTCTCGCAAAACCATGCGCAACTACATTTTTGATACCATCAGTTTTTTTTGATAATTCAAACTTAACATTGAAAGCGAAAATCTTAGTTTGTTTTTTAATTTATATAAGTAATTTTGATCGTCTAAATAGTTTTTTTTATTTTAACACTAAAAAAGCAGAGAAAAAGAATCAACTTTTACCAAAAATTCTTGCATTGTTAAATTTAATTTTTTTTTCTCTTACCAACTATTATTTCTTGTAGTAAAAACCTATCGTTTATGGGTTTTATAATTATTTGATTTCTTAATATTATCTCAGATCATCTTCAAACACTTTAGCGTAGATTTGACTTGGGCAAAGATCTATATTTAATCGAAATATTGACTCGTTCTCGATATATCATAATATCCATTGCGACTTTCTTTATTGTTAAACTCGTTTTAACAGACATAGACTATTTTTATTTTTACTAATACTTATTTGACAAGCCTCCCATGGTTTTATAATTATTTTAAGGATTGTCTTGATGCCTGAAAGTATTTTTATTTCAAAGCATGATATTTTGCTTCTAACCGGTATTAAACAGTTGAGTTTGTGTTTTTTTGTAACATCTATTCTATCTTTTGTTTTTGAAATCTCACATATTTTATTCGAATCAAACTTCCAATACTATTTTTCGTTTCGACACTATAACGTGTTTATTAAACTTGCTTTCTTCTTTCTAAAGATATTATTCTTTTACTTTTTTTTCGTTTCTAATTTTATATCTTCTCATTTATTTATTCACTCACATAGCAAACTTTAAAAAAAATCATGTTTTTTGATTTATATATCTACTTATTTATTATACTATGTTATTTTTAAATTCTGGTAATTTTCAAATTTTGAGCATAGCTTGTTGTCTGTCTCAAAAGAATTTTTTTGCTATCTACACATATTTGAGCTTCTTTATTGTCGAATATATTGCAAACGACTTTTTTTCATTAATTACATATACTCGCTCGAACCGGTGGAGTTTATTTGGGCTTCTATTTGTCGATGAAGGTTTTTGTTCCCATTTTCTTGCATCATCATCGCTTTAAGACATATATTTGAGCTGGCGGTTAGAAATACTTTTTCTTATTATAATCTAGTATTCTCAGCTTATATGTTTTTTTTATAGAGATTTTGAAATTCATTGCTCTCTCATATTCTTATTTCACTTTAAGGCTACTCTCTTTTATTCTTGAGCTATTCGTAGATTTAAATGTTTTTTCTCGATATATCTCCCAATATACTTTCTAAAGCGTTCCAACAGTTTTAAAAAAATATGTTCTCTGATATGTTTTTTGTCTTTTTAACCTATCTAGCGTTTTACTTTTTGCTTCAAGTGTATACTGATATGCTTCAATTGTTTTTACATCCAGAAGATTTAATTGTCTTTTATATATTGAATCTGTTCTTATTAACTACTAAGCCGAGTTCATTGAGCTTCATCAACACTATTAACAACTTTTTTGTCGTGATTAATCTATATTTTCGTTAATTTATTGTGTAATTTATATAAATCACGACACAATTTTCAATAAGCTTTTTTAAAACTTTGTAAAATATGTAGTGTGTTTTTATATTCCACTCATATAATTACACACGTATATCAACTCAACATATTCAAAGGCCGTTTTCTTCTCATCTTCTTTCTCTCTTTATATAT
>SBJP01000447.1:0-15012 GCA_014805705.1 Cucumispora dikerogammari
GAAACAGGAATTATTATAACTTCTGTTTTTTGTTTCTTATGGTTGTCTCCTAAAAATCCGTTTAGTTTACCTGCGAATAAAGATATTATTAAGATAATGTTTGTGACGATGGACATGATGTTATTTTATATAAGTTTTTTTTATAAACGCGAATAAATTAAATATTTATTTATCTTTAACTGATAAATTAATTTCTTTTCTAGTTGTGATTAAACGAAACTAACAAATAATTTGTTTTTCAACCAGACACATATGGGAAAGCTTTAATCATAAATATAAGTAAAGTTCTTCATAGATATAAATATTGTTTTTTATTAAATGATTATATTTTTTGATAAATATGCAAAGTTATTCGCAATTATAATTTGGTTTATGTGTAAGTATAATTTAGTTTAAGTGTAAGTTTTATCTAGTTTGAGTGTAAGTATAAATTAGTTTATGTGCAGCATAATGTATTTTATGAAAAGATAAAAACTGGATTATTAACTAATAAAAAATAAATTAAAATAATTAAAAAACATATTATTTTATAACATATTTCACTCAATAATTTTCTATAACATAATTGATAGCATTAATAGATAAAAATATTATATCTATTAATTAAAATATATTATATAATTAATTATTTTTATTATAAATCAATCTACTTAAGATTGTTTAATAGCTTGGTTTCTATTTTTTTCATAAAATAGCTTATGTTCTTTGCTTAAACTAATTTATATTTTCGCACTAACAAAATTATATTTCGCATAACTATGTAAGTAAAGCTTTTAATAAATAAAAACTCTTTATCAAAAAATAACTATACTTGAAGAAAAACTGATAAGCGTTTTTATATTTATGACAAGACTGTTTACAACATATAATGTTTTTTTAAACAAAAATTTGCTCTATACCACGGCGCAAAACGCTTTACTGGTATATAAGTCTATATATGCAAGCATCCAAAAACTAGGTTTTTAAGTGAACCTTTCTTCACTAATAGAGCTTTGGGTTAAAAAAATAAAATAAACTTTATTTATCTATTCTGTTTTTTTCAAAGATTTAGATTGTTTACTTCGATTGTTCGCCATTTTTGTTTAAATCGTTGATTTGTTTATTCTGTTTATTTATTGTTTTTTTTGATCCCATGTCCGTTTTATCTGTTTATTTAAAAAGATCGTTTTTATTAATTGTTTAAATGTTCGTTTCCTTTGTTCGTTTTTTTTGGCCGTTTCGTTTTTCGACAAAAGTTAAATCAGATATGTGTGAAAGTTATATTGTAATTGAAAAAACTTAGAAAACATAATATCATCGATGGATAAACTCATTTTTTAGCAAAATGAATCAGATCTACATGCATTAGGGTGCATAAAAAACGGAAGGTAATGTTGTTTTTGTAGTAAACAGATATTATTGGCTTTTGGATGTTCTAAAAACAACGGGTTTTGTTTTTGTTAGCGCTTAATGTTTATAAAATTATGAAAAACAGTACCGAAACGTTTTGTTTTTAAAAAAATTAAAAATACCTG
This sequence comes from Cucumispora dikerogammari, assembly GCA_014805705.1. NCBI lineage: Eukaryota > Fungi > Microsporidia > Cucumispora > Cucumispora dikerogammari. The sequence continues at coordinate 1,515 of SBJP01000447.1, forward strand.
TTTTTAAGATATATACGATCTTGTATGCATAGAGCTACCAAATCGAAATAAAAAATAAAAAACACGAATATAATGTTGTTTTAAGAGTTCTAAACAAAAACTTTTCGTTGATTAAGAGGTTAATAGTTTTTCAAAAAACTATTTAGATTGAAAGAATCTAAGAGAACGTTGAAGTGTACTAAACAACTCTTACAAAAAAATGACCATAATCATCGAATTAGAAGAGATTTTTCTGTGTTGATGAAACTTTGAAAGAAACGAAACGTATTTTCGAAAAACTTGCGCCAGTTCAAGATATGATAAATCTCGACAAAATACTATCTAAACACAAAGAGTTTGACATATTGTAAATAACAGATTAATAGAAAAGATATCTTAATTTTAAAAAAAAAACCAAAAACTTCCTTTAATTGAACTCTAGCCAATACACACGAATTGATAGATATCTAATAGAAAAACTTAAAAAACATGTCAAATATAAAGTTAAAAACATTAAAAAATACAAAAAAAAAAGAAGTTTTTTAAGAACACAAAAATTTTTTTATGATTTATTGCTCGAGAAACATCTTTATTTAAAAACCAAAAAAATTAAAAAAATTTTTAATTTTAATATAGCTTTCACACTTCTAAATCAATTTATGCTGTTTTTTCTATTTTTCTTTCTTACGTTCGTTTTGGTTTTCGTATCGCTTGTTCGTTGTTTATTTTGCTGCGTTTTTTGTTTATTCGTTTGTTTATTTTATTTGTTAGTTTTTTTTGTTTTTTAAGTCTGAAAGGTGAACTAGTATATGTATTTTTCAAGTGCAGTTCGCGCTTACGTAATTAGTATATATTTGAAATCAAGTTAGTCAAAAGTTAATTATTAAAGAAATTAAAAGAGAATTTAATTTGACATATACATATACCGACTTTTATTGTCTTTACTACCATCGAATATTCAAAATGAACACCACGATATTCATAATAAATATATATTAAATGCTGGTCTTTCGTAGCTTCGCATACTTCGTGAGTAAAAAAGTAGTGATAAAGATATAATAAATGAAAACTTCAAAATAAAAGAAATTAAAAAAATAAAAGACATAAACAAATAATTGTTATTTTCTTTTATATATGTTTCTTTTAAAATAAAAATGTCAGTCGAAAAGTTTTCAAGAAAAAATTGTTTTCTTTGACAAAATCTGTTAAGTTTTTTTTAACAACAATTACATAAAAATTTTATCGTTTTTGTTTTTTCTGTTTGTTATTAACCCTATTTGAATATTTGTGAACTTAAAAAAAATTTAATTAAAAATGAACAACACTCTCGATTAAAACGCTAGACCCGTAATATACGTTCAATGACAGCTCGAAAAATTTTCACATTTTTTTATTTTTTATCTTCTAATCAAAAATGAACTCTTCTTCCACGTTTTTATAGTTGTTTCATTATCATAAAGTCTTATCTAATATTCTTGTGTTGTAAGTTCTCTATTCTACATTGTCAAGTCTGACACCTGCTCAACTCTTAAAATCTATACTACCTAAACCACTCTAACACTTGTTTTTAAAAAAATTTTCTCTATGTGCGCTATAGCTAGCTTTTAGAGCTTTCCTTGATGCCTACTTAATCACAATTTAATCTTTTTTATTGTGTTGTTTTTTTATTCTTTTTACTTTTCTTTTGGCTTAATATCGCATAATCTCTTTATAGATACTCATATGATCTTTGAGATAATAAATTAATTTAAGAGATAAAGTTGTAACAAAAAAAAGATATAGTATAAAAAAGTCTTAAAAAAGCGAGAGAAATCACATTCTTGAGCAAAAATTAAAGACTTTGTTTTATTTTTGTCAATTTTTTATTATGTCGTGATCTATAGAATACAAGAAATTTTTAAGTTTTTTTCATATGTAATAAAGTTTCTTTATTCTTAAAGCTTGTGGTTGTTGGATTTCTGAGTTTTTGTTATTTTCAAGTGATAAAAAAAATTTGAGTTTTTTTGTTCTTAAAAATATTGTGTTTTACAGAAAAGTCTATTATTGAATAATATTCAATTGTGTTTCACTGATAAAGCAGGGTTTTCGTATCATTGCGTCAAGTTTGATCATCTTTGGTAGTTTTTTCTTTTACCAAAACAAGTTCGTTTTTATACATACGAAGGGTAACTCTTACTAAAAAAATATTTTTACTTTTATATAATTTTTAAGAATAATGTCTAGAAAAGAGCGTTTTTTCTCGATTATTAACCCTTTGCCCCCCGAGGGGGATTTTCTTGTTTTTTTTCTTCTATTTTTTTATCATTTTTTCTTTATTTTTTTCATTTTTTTTTTTATAATTTTAGTATTTTTTTTTTCAAATATTTAGTCGAATTTTTTCTTGTATTTTCTTTATAAATATTAATAAAAACGATATTTCTTAAAATTTGAAAACAATTAGAGAGAACACTGATTAAACAGAAAACAATGCACTATTTATACGTCGTTTTGACATTAACTTTCTTTACTTTGCCGTTTTCACTATCGGTTGATACTTTAATAGGGATTGAGACAGTTTTTGAGAGTTTCTATCTAAATATAATTAATTTATCTTTATCCTAAAGAGGATGTAAATATAAGTTTATATAAAAAGACAAAACATACCGGAATTTAAAAATGTTTGATATTGGCTTATACTCTAGTAACAGCGACTTGTCTTTTATCTAAATCTTGTTATAGAGTGTCAAAAAAAGATCGATATATTATAAAACCTCATTGAAACTCATAAAACTGTGGAAAAACACTGTAATTATACTACATGAACAGGTTCTAAAAACTATAAAAAATTTAAATTTTACTTAAATGGTGCTTATGAAAACACTCCTTGACGCACAAGAACATATTGCATGTTTCACAATAGGTCGAAACGAGTTTAGGAGATTTATTATGTCTATAACATCGTTTACACGCTCTTCTATGCGAAGACCACATAACTATATGTCTGTTCGTGTCAGAATTCTCTTCGTTCCCTTTTGATGTGTGTATATTTAAACTGTTTTTTTTGTTTATAACGAGTTTTTCTAGAGATCCCAGCTGTATATATTCTTCTTTTTCTTTATCTAATATTAGTTTTTCAAAAAGAACATCCGTCTTTTCATCTTTTTCTATTGTTTTATTCCCCTTATCGTTTCTCCAATCTGACAACAGAATGTTTGTTATCTGTCTTTTGTATTCTAATAATGTAATTTTTTTAATGTTTTTACAATACAATACAAACGAATTATATAATGCAATTTCTAAAAAGTTAAAAGCGATCTTTCTTATCCAGGACTGTGCTTTTGTCGCAGACGAATAGTATTTGGTCATTTGGTCGCAAAGATCGACCCCTCCCATATACTCATTATATTTTTTTAATGCTAATGGCATTTATTTATCTTTTCTAACGTATGTTATTGTTTTTTTCTTTTTTTCGATTTTTGTCGTCTTGGCCAACTTTGATGTTAAAATGTTTTTTGGTTCATAGAACGAAGTTATAAATCGGATCTGATTTCTGTCATAATAACCCCCAACGATATGGCTTTCATTGACCTCGTAACATATCTGATCATTCTTTAACTCACTAAATTTAATCTCAAAAGCTCTTGAAGAACTCATATTAGTCCTTAAAGCGCCACACACATAAACGTGTTTTTCATGCTGTTTTTTCTGTAAGTTTTATATAATTATAGTAGTTATCCATATATAGGTTTTTCAGGCGTTATTTTCCCTAAAAATTGAATTCTTTCCTTTTTTTTAAGCGTTATTTTCTTTTTTTATGCGTTATTTTCTCTTTGTTAAAATATATTTCCCTTTTGTTAAAATATATTTCTCTTTTTTTAAGCGTTATTTCCCCTTCATTAATTTTTAACTTATGTCTAATATACCAAAAATAAAAAAACCAAAAAAATTAAAAATATCAGATTCGGCACGACAAGCGTTGATTGGAAGGGTAAAAGAAAGGGGTCATGAAATAAAACATGCCGCAATGTTGTCTGATATTCCGTATGAAGCCGCAAAAAAGATATACCAAAAATATGTAAAATCTAGTATAATTATCAAATCAAAGCTAGAAAGAGCAAGTAATAAAAAGGTAAACAGCGAAGTCCAACAGTTTATTGAAACAAATTGTCAAATCACGTTAAAAGCCTTAAAAGTTTTAATCTTTAGAGAATTAAATATTGAAATGTCATTATCTACGATCAGAAATGTTATCGTAGATCTAAAAATAACTTTAAAAAAAGCGGTTTTTACGTTCGTTAATATAAATTCACCAAGAACAAAAGAACTGCGCCAAGCATATGCTAGAGATTATTTACAAAATATCAGAGGAGGTAGTATTAAATGCATATTTATTAATGAATCGGGTTTAAATTTGTATTTAAGAAGGTCTTTTGCAAGATCAGCAAGGGTAAAAGATGCTTCAGTGTTGGTCTTTTCTACAAAATCAACCAATCAATCACTGATTTTTGCAATAAGTGATTTTGAGGTATTATTTCATAAAATCATAAGTGGGCCAGTTAACACCAATATTTTTATCAGCTTTTTGGAATCGCTAATTTCAACGTGTCGTAGTAAAAATATTCTTGATTCGGCTGTTTTTATAATGGATAATGCAAGAATACACCATTCTCACGTGTTAAAAGATTTTATTAGAACTCAGAATATTAATGTTAAGTATCTTTCCCCTTATTCTTATATGCTTAACCCAATTGAGTTTTCTTTTTCAAAAATTAAAATGATAGTGAGAAGAAGTTTAAGTGAGCGATATGAGGGTAATTTTCACGAATTAATTTCTATAGCTGTTAATTCAATAACAGCTGAAGATATTAAAGGATATTTTAGACATATCGAAAGAAATTGTTTAGATGGTTTGGAAATGAGAGATTTTGTTTAATTAAAAGATTATTTCTCTATTTTTTTAATATTTTAACAATGAGAAAATAACGCTTAAAAAAAGAAAAATAACGCTTAAAAAAATAAAATATATTTTAACAAAAGGGAAATATATTTTAACAAAGAAAAAATAACGCTTAAAAAAAAGAAAAATCGCTTAAAAAAAAGAAAAGAATTCATTTTTAGGGGAAATAACGCCTGCAAACTCTATATATAATATGGTGTTTTCCAAAATAATTGTCAAGTAGATCTAAGACTGTTTCATTTATTGTCTTGACACCACTACAAAAAGTAAACTTTAACGTGTAACTTGTTTTTGAGTCACAGCGCAAATATAGTTTTATCCCGTATTTATCGGGTTTTTGTGGGTTGTATGTCTTAAATCCCATTTTGCCTTTCCAGGGACATATGCCTTCATCAATGCTTAGATCTCTTCCTGGCGAGTATTTAGATCCAAAGACCGAGTTAAAATATAATATTGCTTTATCAGCTAAAGTTGAGTCGTTTTTTGTAAAATTATTATCAACGTCATATATTGAGAAATTAGACTTTATTACTTCGAACTGGCTTCTAGCCATAGCTCTTGAAATAACAGTCTGCCCAAAACCTTTTTCTTTCGTTTCCTAATACATATCGTAACAGGAAAGTTTACATATAGACATGTAGAATCTTATCCCAATATATGTTTTTATTTTATCACACCGTTGTCCTTTTTTATAACATGTTTATTTGTCATAATTGTCAATATTTTGAAAAAATCTTTACTTAAAAACAATTAGAAATGCTCAAACGGAGTTTTTGCATTGTCTGTATAATGTTTTTCTTTCCTGAAAAATTAAGTTTTTCACAAAGTTCAATGACTGAAACTTCGTTAGAAAGCTGATCTTGAAAAAAAACTTTCACTTACTTTAATCTCTATAGATTCTGAGGTCTCGTCGGTATCCAAAGCTATTCGGTATTTCAGACAGCGAAGCTGCATAGTTTTTATTAGTCGAATCTTTTGATGTTGTGAATTCTTTGTCTTTCTTCATGGAAGTTACTAGATGATTTTTTTGCAGACTTAAATTCGAAAAAAAGAGTTTTTCAATTATTTTTGATTCAGTTATTAAATACTTTTTCTTAGTTATTATGTCTTTTTGTTTTTTATTAGTGTTTTTTTATTTAAGAGATATTTTGCTTTTAATAACGCTCATATCATTAAAAAGATATTGTTGAATAATAAAATAGTACTTTTAAATAACAAAATGATTTAATTCAGTGAGATAAAATATAAGTACTTATATATTTTCTACTCTATACTATTTCACTTTAAATATGAGAATAGCCACTTTCAAAATGGAATAGCCACTTTCAAAATGAAACAGCCACTTTCAATATGAGAATAGCCACTTTTAAAATGGAATAGCCACTTTCAATATGAGAATAGCCACTTTTAAAATGGAATAGCCACTTTCAATATGAGAATAGCCACCTTCAATATGAAAATAGCCACCTTCAATATGATAATAGCCACTTTTAAAATAGAATGCCACTTTCATTAAAATATCGTGAGCTTTCAATATAATAACAGCTACCTTCATTATAATAATAGTTGCAATCAACAAGATAATATCAGGTTTAATATGAGCTAATATCAGTTTCAAAATATGAACAAAAGTTTCAAAAAACAACGATTTATTTAAAATTTTTTAATAATTAAAAAATAGAAACGTTCACTTTTTATTAAAAATTTATGTCTTTAAGGTTCAACGCTCAGGTTATTTTTGATTGTATGCTCGCTATGCAGTTGTTGCATACTGCTGGTGTGATAGTCGTTAAAGCTGAATTCATTAATCTTTCAAGAATTCTAACCTGCTACTCTGAAATGCTCAAGTTAACAACTTTCGAACCGAGGCTAGACAACATCTCATTAGTCAGGTCTCTCTTTACTTTGCTTTTAACGATTGACTAAATGTTTTCAATTGGATTAGACATTGGACTGTAAGGCCCCAACCTAAGTATTTTACAGTTTTCAAAATGTATATCTTGAAGAACATTTTTGACTTGTGAGTGACAGAGAGCGTTGTCTACAACAAGTACTACAGCGCCACCATGTTTTGAAATCGCGATTCTTAAGCACGTTTTTACCCACTCAGCCGCATTCTCTTTTTTAAACGAACCTTTTTTTAATTTATAATAAATTAAACCAAGGCTGCTAATCGCACCGATTATGTAAACATTAGCTCCTTTTGAACCTGCAGCCACAGTTGAACACCTAGTACCTCGAGCAGATCTTCCTTCACTTCTCGAAATGTGAATATTAATGTTTGTTTCGTCCATAAAAACAATAAGCATGTTAAGACCTTGATACTCAAGAAGTTTCTCAACAAAAACCTTTCTCTTCTCTTTGTTTTTAAGAACGTTGGCTCTTTCTGGCTCGAACCTTATCGTTTTGAGCGTATAGGCCATTGCGTCAAGATGCCTAGATACTGTTTGGTGGATGATATTTAGATTAAAATGTTGTAAAAGCAAATCTTTCGAACGCTTTCAACGTAATTCGAAGACCATGTTCAACTGATCTTACCATGAACTCACGATGTTTAGCAGTAACCTTTTGAAATTGGCTACCACTCCTCTCATCAACACCCTCGCCTGCTTAGACCCAACGATATGCAGTTGCAAGAGAAATGTCTAAATTTTGCGCTAGTTGTTTCCAATCACCATTTGACTGGAAAGCTGCGCAGATCTGTGTTTTTTTTCTTTTTTTTTCTTTTTTTGCGTCATGGATTAAAAAAGGTATGTTTTATTGAATCATAAATGAAGATGTTTGTTTGTATATACTACATAATTAATGTTCCATAGTGTAAATCGCAGCATTTGTAACGCTTACAGCTAATTCTTTATATTTTTTTAAGAGTTTTGTGTCTCGTAAACAGTTTAATTAAAAAAAATTAATATATAAAAAAACTTGTTTAATTAATATTTTACAGAGATAAATTTAAAATCTCATATTTAGAAGAGACTATTCTCATATTGAAAGTGGCTATTTTCATATTGAAAGTGAAATGGTATATAATATTAGTTAAACGAAAACACACTATAATATAATTAGATTAAAAAAATCAAAAAGTTGAAAACGTTGTTTTTTATTTTAACTCCCTGACAGACTTCGAACACTCGAACTGATATCGCTTATGACACGAAACTAAAAGAATACGAACAAGACAACTGATATTTTTAAAAATAATTAATTGAAAAAAAGCTTTAGAGCGCTCAGAAATAATTTTTGACACTAAATGGCGCAAAAGCAATAAATGAAAAGGGTTCTTACTCTTCATTTGCAAGCAAACAAAAAACTACTTACTTTTTTGTTGTTTAAATTGTAATAATTTTGCTTAATTAAATTATGTAGCCTTTCATACTTAATATCATAGTACGAGGAGGCAACTTTTTGTAAAATAATAAAACAAGAATCAGTGTCGAAAATTTTTTTATTCTAGTACAATGTTAGATCTAAACGTAAGTAGTTATTCTGCTTTACAATAGTGGGGTTTGAGAGGGACATGGATTTTTTATCTTACAATAGTATAAGATTAGGAAGTGAATAGGATATTTTCAATTCACAATGGCATAAAATAGATATAGAAGTTAGTGCCGCATCTTACGATAGTGTAGGGTTTAGGGGAGAGAGTGGCGAAAAGTTAATGCTTGAAAGAGTTTTAAGGTTTATTAGATTATTATTTTTTTGAAGTCAAGCTTTTAAAAATTTTAATATGTCAACGGAAAAAATTTTTTTTCCCAAATTAAAGTTTCAAGTTTCGCGTTTTTTTGTGATCAAAGTTTTTTTCAAAATAAAAGTTTCAAATATTTTTAAAATTTCAGCGAGCTAAAGTTTTTTTTGTTTTCAAGTTTTGAAAAAAATTTAAGGTTTTACGTGTGTCATTTTTTTTTTGAAACTAAAGTTTAAAAAATTTTTAGGTTTTACGTTAACTAAAGTTTTTTTTGCAACTAAAATTTTAAACATTTTTGTTTATTTGCTTACGAAGTTCTTTTTGTATTTTAAGTTTCATAAACATCTAATAGTTTTTGGCGTCTTAGGTTTTCTTTGAAATTAAAGTTTTACGTGGACTATGTTTTTTTTTGAAATTAAGGTTTGAAAAATTTTAAGGTTTTGCGTGAACTAAATTTTTTTTTCATATTCGGTTTGAAAAATTTTCAGGTTTAACGCGGACTAAATTTTTTTTTCTTTTTAAACCATAAAAAATTTTTAATGTTTAACGCGAACTGAAATAATTTTTTAAATTAAGGATTCAAATTTTTTTTAGTTTTACGCTGATCAAGGCTTTTTTTTAAAATAAGCTTTGAAATTTTTTAAGTTTTTACATGAGTCCTATTTTTATAAGATTATTATCACAAGGTAAAATTTAAAATTGAAACAAAAAATTTTTGACGAAATCTTCGCAAATAAAGGTAGGGTACGGCTTTTTGCTATATTACAATAGTGTAACAATTTGAGGGGAGGGAGGAGGGAGGGGGGGAAGGTTAAATGCTTGCTTATAGCAAGTAGTTTATATAACAAGGTTTCAGCATAGCGCTTTAATATAAATGTCAGAGTTTTGATACCTGTTGCCTTAATATCTCTTAATAAGATATATATAATACAGAGTTATGCTGAAATATAAAATAATTTATGCCGAAATATAAAATAATTTATGCCGAAATATAAAATAATTTATGCCGAAATATAAAATAATTTATGCCGAAATATAAAATAATTTATGAACAAATATAAACAATAATATTATCAACAAATATAAACAATAATATTATCAACATATAAATTTTTTAATAAAAAATATAAAATATAGTAAACAATAAACAACTATTCTCATTTCAGAATATAAATTAGTAAGATCAAAAATATAAATTTATTCCAATTGAAAGATATTGTTTTGTATGAGATTATAAATCAAAAAACCCAAAATCAAGCGTTTTGTATAATAATATAAAGAAAAAATAATGAATCATAAACCATTTTCCATAAAAACATAAATTAATTTGTACTAGATATAAACTAATCTATTACAAAACATTAATAAAGTTCTGCGAAAAAATAGAGTAATATAAAATAAGTAGAAAAAACAAAAACATATAGCACTCTTAAACCCAGTATAGAAATTTCGGCAACGAGAAAAGAACGAGTAACAATCACGGCTAGAATACTTCAATTAATTCGCACCCAGTTATCCAACAATAAAACAAACAGAGAAATTGCCGATCTTAATATGTTATCTTTGTCTTCAGTCACCAGTTTATCGAATAAAATTGCGATAGGTATGACGGATAATGAAATATTAAAGAAAAAAGATATAAAATCGAGAGTAAACACAGAGGTTATATCTCAAATAACAGCAATAGTACAACTAGACAATTCTATAAATCAAAATGAGATTGCTCTAGAATTGTTGGAGATCGGAGTCGATAGAAGCCAGCCGTTTATCTTTAGGACTTTAAAAAAAATGAACTATTCAAGAAAAAAACTTTCGTTAGTTCCAGCTGAAAGAAATACTTCAAGACTTATAGATTTGAGACAGACCTGTTGCAATAATCTAATGAACATATTTGTTGAACGGCTTGTTTTCTTAGACGAAACCGTTTTAATTTTCATACTTCAGTAAATTATGGTTACTCTCTTGTCAACACAAAAGCTTATAGTGTCGTGCGGGCTAACAGAGGCATCAATCAAAGTCTCATGTGTGAAGTAGACATAAATGGTATTATTGTCTCTGATATTATAATCGGAGCTTATGATAGTGATAAATTTAAAATATTTATCGAGACCGAGCTTTTGCTCTGTTTTTTAAATAATCGAAGATTCATTTTAATAATGGATAACTGCAGATTTCACCATCGAGCAGATGTCTTGCGTTTATTAAATCAAAGTGTAATCGAATACAGATTTTTACCTGCTTATAGTTCTCAGTTAAACCCAATAGATGAGTTTTTAATTCTATTAAAGCAAGATATATGGCTATCAGACCACGCCCATCAACGTTGGAACAGGTTAAATCTATAGTACGTAGTATTATTAAAAACTATGATGTTTCTTTGAGACTGTTTCTTGATAAAATGAGCTAATTTTTGAGATTAGTGGTTTCTCATCAGCCATTTATTTAATGGATCATTGTTTTGCGTAAAATTTGTTTTTTATTTTCTAACAAGTATTTTATATCTCCTAATCCCTTTTATCAATAATACCGTTAGACTTATTTGCATTTTATCTCTCTCGTTTTTAATCGAAATTCCAGTTGGAAAAAAAATATAATCACAATTATTTAAAAGTATAATAACACGAAAAATATTCAGATTTATACGCTAAAGCGTACAAAAACCAAAGCTGTTAAAAGTATTTGTTAGAGACACTTTCGTTTTTTAATCTCAGTTTAAAAAGTTACGAACGATAGGTTTTGCTATGTTTTTCATAAGCGATGAATAATTTGAAAAAAGATGTTTTTTATACCTATAAGATTTGTTAAATATAAACATTTGTTTTTTTATAAGCCGAGTTTGATTTTTTGAATAAATATTTATAATTTGGATAAAAAAGTATCTTTTTTGTATACCTAGTTGCTCACGTTTCAATTAATTTCGGCTAAAAAACGGTTTAATATCTTGTGTTTTTCCTTAATCTAATCACGCTTAAAACAAGAGTTTTATATTTTTGATCTTTCCAATTTATATTCTGAAATGAGAATAGTTGTTTATTGCTTACTATATTTTATATTTTTTATTAAATAATTTATATTTTGATAATATTATTGTTTATATTTCGGAATAAATTGTTTTATATTTCGGCTTAAATTATTTTATATTTCGACATAAATTATTTTATATTTCGACGTAAATTATTTTATATTTCGGCATAAATTATTTTATATTTCGGCATAAATTATTTTATATTTCGGCATAAATTATTTTATATTTCAACATAAGTTATTTTATATTTCGGAATAAATTATTTTATATTTTAGCATAAATTATATATTTCAGCATAAATTATATATTTCAGCATAAATTATTTTATATTTCGGCATAACTCTGTAAAAAAAAAACAAGTGGTTATGTAGAGTTGCTAAAAAGAGATTTAGTCCCTTGTGTATGTTTCTCTCATATAAAGATTTTATATATTTCGCCGATATATATTACACTGAAAGAGCAGAAGAACAAGATTTTAAAAGTGTCTAACTATATTCTATCACGTTGTACAAGTGTTTCGTTTCAAAAAAAACTTGAATACTTTGGAAGTTTCTTCAATTGTTTCTGAGTTTAAACCTGGTCTTTATTTATTTTCTATGATAATGTGTGATCCAAACGAAAGCAGAACTTTTGCTAATAGGGACTATAATTTAAATTTGATTCATGCCAAAATTGTACTAGAAAAAACGTTTTTTTTCATTTCGTTATTATATCATATTAACCAAATATTTTAGTTTTTTCTTATGGTTTCCGCAAGAAAATTCTAAGTTAATTTGCATGTTCGGGATTGCAATGTTCGTTTCTGATGTAGTCTTTGCTCAGTGAAAAACCACGAAATGAGAGTTGTAAAAGTCGTGTCTTTTTTGAAATATACTCGGATTAAAACTTTTTTTAATGTTTATTTTATATATTTTCGACAGGTTTTTCTTATAGTGTTTTTCTTTAACAAAAAAACGGCTCGTTTGAAACAGTTTTGTAAAAAAAACGTTTCGTAGTTTTATTGTTTTTATATGTTTTTTTGTTTTTCGTTTTTTTATTTTAGTATTAATCAGATTGAATGAAATTTTTTTTTAGAAGCTAAATTTTACTTTTTCTATGAAACTGTGGTTTCGATTAGCTATTTCGTTAGTGTATGATGCTTATATAATGAGAATAATGCTTTTTAGTGTTGTTTTTAAGCTAAAATACACAAGTTTTCTTGAATTATTTTAAAAACTTTACATTAAAACAGAAGTAAAATAATAAAAACAATCTACAACGATTCAAAAAGAAGACACAAAATGTATTAGACGTTGGTTTTTGACACAGTTTTTTCAACACAAAAAGTCAATTTAAAACAACTACTTTTTTTTAATCGAACGAAACAGTACATAAACACAGAAAAAAGTAACACTTTGGTTCTAATCGGTTTGTTGCTGTTCAGACTTTTCTTTCATTTTTATATTATAAATAAAACCTGTGTTTGTGTAGAAAACTTCAACAACAAAAAAAACTCAAAAATATCAAAAAAAAACTTAAGTTTTAAAAACGCTTGGCTGAAAATAAAACTGAAAGCAATAAAAAAAACAAAGTAATTTACGCTACTGAATAAATAAAAAAAACAGAAACTTTTTTCAAAAAATCTGTTTAAAAATTTTCGTTTATCTTGTGTCATTGTTAAAATATTTTCAAATGTTTTTTTTAATCCTTAACACTGCTGACTTTCTTTTCAACCAAGATACTTCTCCTATTTTTCCTGAAGTCTCACCTGCTTCGATCTTGGTATTTTTTAAACTATTTACAATAAAAACCTTTGTCTTTATAGTAGCAGCTTTCACAAAAATAAACTTTTTTTGTTTTGTTCGATTTCTAAATTAATATATAAACTTAAGAT
>SBJP01000448.1:0-14997 GCA_014805705.1 Cucumispora dikerogammari
TAGTAAAAAAGATTTTTGTCTTTTTCTTATAAGATAATAAATAGATGTCTTAGTTTTACCGGCGAAACGGCGCTTTTAATTCACCGGCGAACCGGGCGCAGTTTCGCCGGCCGGCGAAACGGCGCCCAGCCTCTATTGACAAAATATTAAATACTTTATTGAAAAATATTAAATAATCTATTGAAAGATACTAAAATCAATATCAACAAAGTCAATACTATTAGAATCGCTAAAAAAAATAGATAAGTGTGCACAATTTAATTAAAATTCTACTCTTCTAAAAGCTTTTTCAGCAAAAAACATGCATATAATTATAAAACGCTTGCAGTAATCGGTCAAAGTTTTGTCTTGCATGTGTGTTACTAGTTACATTCGTAATATACGCAACATTTTGACAATTTTGAGAGAATATAAATTCTTTCCACGAGAAAAACAGTTCCTTAATCGGATTTGACTGGGAAGTGTTAGCTGAAATGTTTTTAATTAATTTATGCTTTTCTGCCTATTTTTTTTAGCGATTTTAATAATATTGACTTCGTTGGTATTGATTTTAGTATCTTTCAATAGATTATCTAATATTTTCAATAGTTTATCTAATATCTTCAATAGATTATTTAATATCTTCAATATACTATTTAATATTTTGAAAAGAGTATCTTATATTTTGAAAAGAAATTTTGATATTTTAAGAAACTCAGTAAGATATGTTTCTATTCGCCCCATTTATTGACTCTCATTTTACTTTGTCTTCGTTGTTTCAAGTTATCCAGCCTTTGTTAGTATGCTTTTATTTTTTATTTCTGTCTTTACTGTTGTTTTTATATTTTAAAAATCTTCTCCTGTTAAATTTAATAAGAAAAATTTTATTAACACAAAAAATGAGTGAAGAGGGAAAGTAAAAGTTGTTTCATAATTATAAGTAGAAACATAAACGCAGCCGAAAAAAGCGTGTTAACTCGAAAAGCTTGCGCGGAACATATGAAAAATTTTTTTTTTATTTTTTGTACTTCTTTGTTTTTTAAATTTATATCTTTATACATTAGTTTTTTTGTGTTGTTTTTAGAGTGTTGTTTACTTTGCTTATTCTAGCTAAGACTTTATTGTTTTTTTATTACAATTTTTAAAGACAAATCACGAGCTTTTTAGCATTTCTCATAATAAAACTTCTACTCGTGCAATATTTAGCGTCTTTTTTAGTCGAATATCTACCAAAAGACAGCCAATTGTGTCGTTTAAAATTCAAGATTTAATATTTTTGAAAATCACTTAAAAGCATATAGCTTTTTTATCTTATTGTTAACGGCTGTTTGTTATTTTTTACACGTTAGTATAGTTATATATCGTGTTGCCGAAACCCTTGATTGTTGATAAAGGGATAGATGCTTTATTTTTTTTAGAGATGTTTTAGACTACTTTTTAAAATTTTGTGATTTAAAAGGACCCAAATATATCACATAAATACAAAAACAACTACGTTTAGGTTTAAAGGTTTGAAAAACATAATATAATATCTTTTTAAGTAAATGCCTAGTAATAAATAGACTCGAAGTTTACCCTCATTCATAATTTTAATGTAAGGGAAGATCATATCAAGTTTTATAAAAAATGAAATAAATTTTCTCCCAAGAATAAAACGTTTTTAGAAAGTCCAGAGCAAACAAATTTACAAAATGAAAAACATTTTATTGAACAAATCCACGTAAATTCAAAAGTTTCTAAACCCGATTCTCATTTTTTTTCATTCTATTAATTGGATTTCCGTTTTTTTACAAATCGAATATAACTTTTTTTCAGAGCAGCCTTTCACTAGATTATAATATTACACAATAAATGTCGATAGGTCCGATTATTATAGATCAAATTAACACATATTCAAACGATGGTTTAGTCTACTGACTCTTTTCTATTAAGTTAAACATTATTTACTCTTTATAATCAAGTTTTATGTTTAATCAATGTCATATTATAACCGTGTTTCTGTGATAAACAGATGAGATTCGGCAATAATATTTACAATATCTGTTTAGTATCTTCTGTTTTAATCTTAATTAAGAAAAAACCATTATAAATTAAATAAGTAAAAACATTTAACTAAAAACAAACTAAAAAACAACTATAGATCAAATTTTAATTACAATTAATAATCGGGTAGATCTTTTTTTGTAACTATTGTGACTCAAAGCGCAAAAGCCTTGCATCTAGATATCTTTAGTGTTTTTTATAATTGTTTATATTATCATAAAAACCTCGGTTAGACCGTTTTAGTTTGATTTAGGATATCAAACGCTACATATAAGCAGATATACGTCGTTTTAAAAAACGAAATTATATTTTATTATATAATGGCTGAGTTTCACTTAAAATTTTTTGTAAAATTAAATTATAGTAAATTTTGCTTATTTAATATTATAGTGTATAATACTTAATTAAAATTATAGTGCAACTTGCTTAATAAAAATTATAATGAAGTATACTAGACAAGTATCGTGTTTTGTTTATTATCAAAAACAAATAAATTGATTTTCATAGCTAATTTTTCTTATAATAAAGTCTTAGATCTTTTTAATTAATATATGTTGACTAGAATAATTAGAATATAAACAAAAGTTGAATAAGTATTTTATTATTAGATATTCAGTATCGCTTTTAGTTGTTTTTTAATTATTCAGTCGATCTCTAACGTGAGGTCAAATATACGTCGTTTTTTATCTGACGCTATATAAAAAAAATGAAGATGGATTCTTGATAGTGTCGATAGAAACATGACATTTTTAGTAAAATAAAAACTTTGTTGAAACTAGTTTATTTAAAGAAAAAATTTCTGTCAATTACGAGCCTCTTTTTGATCTGAACGCCTTTTTATTTTTATCACTAATACGACTATTGTGAAAAACACACACAATGCGCCAGCTAAAAACCAATAAATTCGCTTGGAATCTTTTGGATTGAGAGACTCCGTTCTGGAAACAAGCGTTGTTGATGTACTTGCGTTGTTTTCTTCATTTGTTTGTTCTGTTTCGGTGTTTTCTATAGTCGGAACAACATTTCCACTCTTATTGTTTTGAGGTGACTTGGGTTCCGCTATTGCTGGTTGGCTAATCGCTTCTTTTTCTATATTTATATTTTGTTCGCTTCTTTCTTTTTCCACCTGTTCCACTTGACAAAGATTTTTATTTTTAGTGTTTGCTTCTTGTTGAAAAATCTCTGCTGGCGTTTCTTCTTCACGATTATCAACCCTTGTATAAGTTTCTTGTTTGGGAGATTGTACTCCAGAATCAGATGTTACGCTTCCAATATCTGAATTCACTTTATCAACAGATAAATTCCTAGTTTCAACTTTTTCAAGAAAAATGTTATTATTATTTTCATCAAAGTCCGAAAACTTTGATGCGGGAGTTTTAAAAGTAAAAGTTCTTTCTATCGAGGAATCACTTTTGTTTTTAGCCTCTAATGTAACTTGCAATAATATGGCTCTCTTATTTTTAGATTTTATAAGTTCCCTTATTATTTCCAAGTTCTCGAATTTTTCTGTATTTTTGAGACTAATAATAAAATCATGTTTTTGAGGCTTTTGTGCCCCTATTCCAGTTAAAAGCACCCGATCATCTTGAGTTTGTTGTTTCTTATCAAAAGAAACGCTGTCTTTTGCATCACAATATTCAAAATCGCCTTTTTTTTGAATAGGACAAAAAAAAACTTCTAGGCTTCTAACACGAACTTCTATGTCATCGCCTAAATATTGTTTTAGATTCTCTATATTATGGAATTGAATCGTAAATGTTATTCCGTACATTTGTTTATTTTTTATTTGTTTTCCATTGATTTCTAAAGGCCTAAATATAAGCGATTGTGCTATGTTTGTATCAGTTGTTAGTTTCGGGGAAGTTATCTGTATTCCATCTTCTTTTTTTTCTTGACATTCAGCAGCTTTAAAAATACAAGAACAAAATAAATTAAACAAAATGAAAAATGTGTAGTGAAGCATGGGTTTTTTGATCGAAAATTTATTTTTATAGCTGACAAAAAAAAAAGGAGTTTTTGAAAATAAAGAAGAAAAAACAAAAAACATTTGAAGTCAAAAGAGAGTTAAGAAATAAAAAAGTGTTAATTTGTTTTTGAAAATTTGGTAAAAAATTAAGGAATTTCTAGAAATTTGGTTTAAAAAAAATTTTTTTAATAAAGGAAACGATGATGTAATATAGGGGATTATGTTTTTTTTTCTAATAATTAAAAAGCTCATTTTTTATTATATCAATTTCTCATTTACTATCTCTATTTTAATATATAATTTGATTCTTTCACTGTTTACTTTTTAAATAAAGTTTTGTTTGACTGATATTTGAATATAAACTTTTAAATGATAATCGGTGTTTTTTAAATTATAAAATCGAATATATTATAGTTTCAAACACATTTTTTAGAACAAAAAATTTATAAAAAAATCTCCCCTGTCATGTTTTACTTATAAAAAAAAGTAAATACTTCTTTTTTTTTATAAGAATATAATAACTGTTACTTTATTTATGTTCTATTATTTATAAAAAAAATGTAGTTAATTAAAATTTTACAAAATTTTTATTTTATTAAATAAAATATCTTATATTTTTTTTAAAAATCTACAATTCAGTAAATAAAGTCTCATTTACTTTCAAAAAAAAGATACAGGCTATTATATTTTATCGTGTTTGAGTGTCTAAATGTTTAGAAACAATATTTTTAGTTATATAATTAAAAGGTTTATTTTCTACAAAAGAACCAATCATCAGTTACAGGGTCACAAGAGATGTAAATAAAAAAAATTTTTGTCTCAACTATATATTAAATATGTTGCAATAGAAAGAAATAAAAAAATTAAAATTTATAAATTAAATACCGTTAAAGTTGTCAGCGGCCTTTAAATAGTAAAATCTTTTTCAAACACTTTTTGTCGACAAAACGTTTTGTTTTTTTCTTGTGTAATTCGAAAGAAAAAGGAAATAAGAAAATTAAAAAAAAATAAGAAGAGCAATTTTTTAATCTGTCGTTTGATTTAAAGAGAAGTGTTTTTATATTCAGAGTTTCTCACAATCAAACTGTTATTATCATTTATTTGAATTAAATAAACTAGCCTTCTATTTATATAAGTATTAGAAATACTGGACGATCTTTTTTATTTACACCGAAATAGTAAGAACCCACTCTTTTCAAATTGATTATAAATTGGTTTAAGTTTCAACTGTCTATTATAAATTAATAGTAAGAATATTGACTGTGTTTCACATTTATTTTAAAAATGCATATAAGAAAAAGAAAATAATAAAAATAATTTAAAAAACAGTGGCGATTTTACCAAACTAATAACAACAATCCGATCTTTAAATGAAAAGGAATTGTTTTCAAATCGTGTAAACTTGATTATATTTTTATAATTAATAATGAAAAACATTAAAAAGCGAATTCATTCAATTTCGGTTCACTAAAAGAAGAATTGAGTTTTGCAAGCATTTCTTCAAACGGATTTGTTACTTTATTATCTGGTTTATTATTTTCTTTATTACTCCTTATTATGTTTGGGTTATTGTTTTCTTTATTGTTTTTTATAATATTTTGTGCTTTATTTTCCAATAAATTTTCATCCGAGGAGTTAATAGACGAACTCATTAAAGAATTGATTGAAGAACTTATTCCAGGAGTTATTGAAGAAGAATTGTCAATTGTAGAATTAAATCTTGTCACTTTTAAAGGTGTTTTTTGAGTCTTAATAACTTTTTGTGACTGAATATTTTTCTGTGAATTAATTATTTTATTTCTTTCGTCAACTGTGGAATAATCTAAAGAGCTTCCAAAATGATCGGGTTTTTCGTTATAATTATTTATATTTTTATAAGTAGCATTTTGAGTCTCAACAAAATTAGGGCTTTGAGAAAACTCTCTAAAACCAGTTGGTGATTTTAAAGTTGAATCCAACCAAGCATTTCTTGTGTTAGTTTTATGTTCTTTACTGTATTTATTTTGTTTATTGTATTTTGTAGTATTGGGTTTTGGAATATTTTTTGAAGTTTTGATTGTGTCTTCCGTTGACTGAGTATTTAAATCAAACTCTTTATATGAAGAAGTTGATGATGTAGAAGATATTTCGTTCAAAACGAGACTTTTTGTTTTACCTGCGCTTGTTTTTTTATTTTTAAAAGTTTTGTGTTTCTTTGTTTTATAATTTTTATTGTCTTCACTTGCGTCATGATTAACTTCTTTTACGTTAGACTTTTTCGATGTCTTAAGATTTTTCTTTGGTACTTTTATAACAGCTCGTTTGCTGGAATAATATGTTGGTGTGTTTTTTTGAGATTCGCTTTCAGAATTTGACATCTCTTCGTCATTTTTCCTATTTGCTATATCGATGTTTCCAGACTCACTCTCACTTTGGGAATCTGATACTCTGTCTTTGAGCATTTTATTTTCGTCGTCTATAGTTACAACTTCAAACATTTGATTTCTTGAAGACCCACATGGTGAAAAAACAAACACACCGTTTATATAAGTTAAACACACATGAAATCTTATATCCACATTTGCCATTGTTGAAGATTGGGTTGTTTTCCGATTTTTTTTATAAGTTTCTATGTTTCTTCCACTCGATAACCGAAACACATTCATTGAAACAGGATTTATATAAACACCTCTTACTATGAAATCTGCGGATGTTTCGGAATCGGAATCTAAATCTGGTGATAAGAAGTCTGACGGAGGATTAAATTTTAATTTGTAGTCTTCGTCTTGTGTAGAAACGTTTTTTATTCCTTCATCGAAAGGTTTTTTATTTGAAAGAATATTAAAATGTTTGTTTTGTATGTGGTCCTCGGTGAGTGGAGAATCGAATGAGAATTGAGAACTCTTTATTTCATTTATAGTTTTTGGTTCTTTTCCTGTGCTTTCTAGTTGTTCTGTATTTTTGATTTCATCTATGAGTTTTTTACTGTTTTCTATATGTTTGTCTTTACTGCTGATCATCGACCCGTGATCTCTATTTATTATATTGTCTTCATAATTGGTATTTTTGAAGTTGTTATTCTGGCTATTATAATTACGGCTATTGTACGATGTTTTGTAAGTGGGGCCATTATCTTCAAGTTGCTCATTCTCAGCTCCGATAAGTGGGTAGTTGTCTCCTGAACCTTCACCTCTGATGGGCATATCTCGCCTAAAACGGCCAACCTCCCGCTTGTTAGATATATACCCCCGTCCCAATGAATAATCAGTTGTAAAAGGCAAAACTGCTGCCCCATTAACACTATAGTCTCCACTATATGACGTTGATCCAGCGCCTCGAGATGGAGTCTTTTTATAAATATGAGACTTATTTACTGTGTTACTTTCCCGATTAAGAAACATTACTCTTCTGTCCTTTTTAAGTGTATCGGTATCGATTTTGGTATTCAATTCGCCCCCTTCAGCTGTTTCGCCGTTTTTACGTAACACAATATCGAGTCTTCTATTTTCTATCTTGTAAAACAACATTCTCTTTTCAATGTGAATCCATGACTGTTCATTATTTTTATTATTTTCTTTATTGGTTTTAATATAATCTGCATTATTAATTTTACTATAATTAGTAATATTAGAGAGTTTCTTGAGTCGTAATTCAAATGTTTCACCGATCCCTTTCTTCAAGCAAAGAAACTCATTTGGTTTCGAAGAATATTTGAGTTTTAATAAACGGCTATTGTGTATTTGCTTTATCTCACAAAAAGGATTTCTTAGAAATAATAATAAAGAAATAAATACATAGAATGCACTTTTAAAGATGTTGTTAAAAGAAAATTTTCTGTTCATAAGAGACAATTTTGTTTCTAGTTTGGGTTATGTTGTGTTTGATTATAAACGATCAGATGTGTTTGATTTTATTTTGATTTTTGTGACTGTGGATGAAAAAGGGATCAGATATTTTATTATTTATTATATTTTGTTTTTTTTTTTTTTGGGTAAGAAATAGAACAAGTTAAATAGATTTAGTATAAATTAAAGAAAAAAGTTTTCAGTTGTTTCTTTTAATAGAGCCTTTTATATTCACCAAACCACTTAAATCGCATCAAACCCAAAGGCGTCTACTGTTCGTCTTGCGTCAGGCTTTTCACCCTCGCCTCCTCCACCACCCCCGCCTCTTCCACTACCACTACCACCACCTCCTCTACCTCTCCCCCTACCACCGCTACCCCCTCCGCCACCACCGCTACCTCCTCCGCCACCACCGCTACCTCCTCCTCCGCCACCACCGCTACCTCCCCCACCACCACCGCTACCTCCTCCACCACCGCCGCCACCTCCCCCGCCACCACCGCTACCTCCTCCACCACCACCGCCACCACCGCTGTCTTCACCATCAGTTTCGCAGCCATCAGTTTCAGTCTCAGATTTACAACTTTCGTCGCCACCACCACCACCACCACCGCCGCCGCCACCAACACCACCACTACCACTGCCACCGTGATGATGTTTCTTCTTAATTACAACAGGATTTAAAGCTACTTTTGAGTCCAATATTTTATTACACACCAAAATATTTTTTCCTCGTTTGCACTTTCTATGATGAGGGTGGCCCCCATCATGCCTCGATGAATTCCCCGCAACTTGACCATTACCATCGTCTCCACCGGTCGAATCATCAGGACAAAGAGTTTTGTTACAACAGAGTGAATTGGCTATACATGGGGATAACAATAGGGGTAATAGGCTTGAACTTATACTTGGATTAACACCTAATGAATTCTGAATAAGCTCGCAGATAGTTGGCGGTCTAGGAGGTCTGGGTACTGGATATGAACAGCCTGGATAAGGAGGAGAAACTGGTAAACAAGATGAACTCGAAGATAATCCTGGGTAAGGGACTGGACAACAAGAAGAAGAACTTGATGGATAGCAAGGCCGTGGAGGCGGACAGGGTTGTGGATAAGGAACCGGATAACATTGTTGTGGGTAACAAGGCACTGGTGGCCTTACAGATACAAGATCTCTACACGGATTCTCATAACATTTTGGTTTTCCACAGATGGCATATCTTGTCGGATTCGTATAAGGATCCAATGGCGCTAAGTTACCTCCTTGTCGTAGGACTAAGTCTTGAGGGGTTCCGTTATAACCTATGACTCCAGCATTCTCAACATTGTATTCTTTTAAAGTTCCTAGAAGATCGTTGTAATTTACATTTGTGGCTTCGACGGCTTCTCTTCCGAATGCCAAACAGGCTTGAGTAAATGTGTTGTCGGAACGGTCTACGATAATGTATCCATTTAAAGCTTGTGTGAAATCGAAGAGATTTAGTGTGTTCATCGCTAACATGTCTTGCATAGTCTTTTCGTGCGTTTTTATGTAATGAAGTGGGTATAATAGGAAATATCATGCAAAATTAAATTTATTATCAAAAAAAAACATGTTTTTATAAACACTGTTTTTAGTATTAACATATCGTAAAGAACGTTCTTGTGTTTCAGTTTTATTATTATTCTAGTGTTTTTTTATTAGTATAGTTGTTGTGTTGCAATAATATATAAGTATCTTGTTTTCGTAACTAAACTCTTCTTTTAGCTAATTTACAATTGAATTAAAAATAAAATAGATCGCAAAATTAATTTTTATTTAAATGATAAGTTTTCAAACTAAGAGACAATTTATATTTCATTTTCTAATCAATAACTAAAAATAATATCAAAATCAAATAATAGAAAAATATTTAGTGGCTAAAAGAAACCATGTTTTAATACAAACAATTTTTATTAATAAACATATTAGTTTATTCATTTTAATATTTCTATCGAAAAAAATGAATAAAAAATTGAGTATTTTAAACACAAAAATATTCAAGATAAATTTACTTATCATACTCACAAGTTTACTACTTCTTATAATTTATTTGATAATTAAATGGTGTGTTTCGTACTTAAAATAGTTTAAATTTTTGTCAAATTTTTTCTTTGTTTTAGGCTTTATGCAAATAAATAAGTCTCTAAGTGGAAAATCTTTTTTTTATTAAACGAATTATAGTCATTTTGATTTTAAAAAATTTTGTTTATTTAACAGAAAACCCATGTATCGCGCTATAACAACCGTTTTTAAGTTATGTCACTGAAATCTAATAATCAACGTGGTGTTAAAATAAATAAAGCGAAAATTTTTTGTTTTTCTAGACAAAAGGCTTATATATAAATTAGTTTTACAAACGACAACTTTTTTTTATATTCCTAAAGTCCGAGTTTTGTTTACAACATTACTTTTTTTTATAAAAACTTAATTAAAACTATATTTGTGTTTGAATGTCTTTTTAGCTTGTTTTAAAAACAAACAGTATCACTCCAAACACCAACTCTAGGGTTTACGGTCATTTTGACTATAAATAAATAAAATATTGAAGGGTTTTTAGTGTCTGGTTGCGAACAAAGTGTGTTGTTGTAGTCTATTATTGAATCAACTAAGCCCGAGAGAATATAAACCCATTATAAGAGTTGCCATCACTTCTTCGGCCTTATTAACCTGTCTGTGTTTCTAATCTTTGTCTCATATAAAGACTAAAAATCGTGTGTTTAGAATCTTATTTTTTATATTATACTAGTACTTTTTTTTAAACCTTGTGTTTTCAAAAAACATATTTTTTGATTTTAACGTTACTTTGTTTCAAGAGATAATAGTAAATTGTTACATATGTTTTTGACTCGAAAAAAAAACAGACCAGCTATGGCATTTATATGGGTAGTAAAACTATGTTTTATAGTTAAACATTCTGATTCTGTTTAAATTTCAATTTAATTTACGATAAATTAGTCGTTTTTTTCTATTTTTTTGTAATCATTATTTGGCTTTTGTTCTTGGTTACATATTTAAAAATATAGAGTTTCCTGAGACTGTTTTTATTGCCACAAAGTGTTTTACAAGAGAGAAGTTCTTATATCTTGCATTCGCTCTGATACAACACTCTATTCAGAGCGATATTTCAAGATATTCATATTCGAGAGGGTTATACTACAAATCACTTTTATGAGCATACCTATGGACAATCAATTGTTTCATGATTTTCGCAGTTGTAAAGTTATGAACTTTTTTATAATTTACATTATGATAAGCAACAGCAGGTTAATATGAATACTATGTCACACTATATAATATATAGCAACACACTTGAATATATATTATATATTTTTAGGCATAAGATCATAGACAAATTTCATTTGTTTTTTCACCATAACGTTCCGCAAAATAAATAAAAAAGCAGGAAATTATTAACATTTTTTTTAAAATATTTTTTATAACGTAAGACTTATAGTGGGTTAGGTTAAGTAAATCTTTTGTTATAAATGGTTAGTTTCATATATATTATATTCAATAAAATAGATGTTATCGTCCAGAGTGAACATAAAAAATTTAAGGCTGACTTAATGAACATTTATCGATAGGCCACCTTGATTAATATATACATGTAGATTATATTAGAAACAAATTGTCAACTTTGCGATGAGATTTGTTTTGATAAATAATGTTTGAAAATAGAAAACAGTTGATTTAGAATCCAATATATTGTTTCGGGGCATATTGTATAGCCTTTAGTCTTTCGAACTGCCCAACGACGTTTTAAATATCTTTCCACACAACACACTAAATATTTTACTCGTTTTTTTTACATAAATTGAGTTTAAAAAACAACTAGGTTATATTTAACATATATTATTATCAGACAGTTTTCATTTTTTGCTAAAACTTGCTTTTTTTAGTTATAAGAGTATCGTTTTATATATGATAGAGTATAATCAAAAAAAATAAAGATAGGGGTCTAAAGTCAAATTTTACAGGTTCAAAAAAATCTTTTAAACAGAGATTTATTCTGCTATACATCATCTTTGCTTTTGATCACGCTTATATTTTACTTAAAATCGCAACTAACAATCTTATTATACTACATCATGTTACATAACGTTTAATTAGCGAACTAGAACTTTTTAATTCTATTTATTTTTAAATACGTTGTCCGGTAATATACAGAGAGATCTCTGTTTTAAAAAACACATTTAGCAATTTTTCTGAAAAACTAACACAATTTTGAATAGCGTTATACATAAAAATATAAAAAGCTTTAATTCTTAAGACGTTTTTAACAAAGAAGTTACGTTTAACGAAGATAAAAAAAATAGTTTTTCTTTAAGGTTTCTTCTAAACAGATTTAGTGTTTTTTTAATATATTTTATATAGACGTTTTGTTAATTTATTTAGACTCGATTATCGAAAAGTTTAAATTTTTACAGTTTCCGATAAATATACGAATTGATAGCATTAGTTAAATGTAAAAGATAGACATTATATATTTATGTAAGCGATAGCCAAACGTCTTTTTCTTTAAAAACCCTGTTTTTTTTCTTAACAACAACGATATAAGTTGCCTTTTTTTAACAGTAAGTATTTAAGTTTACACATATGTGATGTTTTCACACGTTTTGTTGATTTTCCCGAGTGCGCTTTCAAAAACATTGGGCTTTAGACTATCCTTCTATAAGCAAAGTTTGATAATTATTGTCTTTTGACTGGCTGATATTTTAGTTATCTTATAAATAAAAAAAGCTAAAAGATTTCTTCTTACAACGATCAATAAAAAAAAAGATAAAATTTAAAAGACGCCGATTTAAACTTAAGTTTAAAAAAAAGACAAGATATTTTTGATTATATTATTAAATAATATATTTACTCGTGTAGTTTTTATTGTCATGCTATTTGTTTTCGGTGTTGGTTTCTCGATTCTACAGTCCAGTAAGCTTTTTGGTTATATTACATTAGTCAATTAATTCTTTTCTTGTTTTTTTTTAAAATTAGGTTGTACTGTGTAACTTAAACGATTATCTTTGAATGTGTAAAATATTAAATAAACTACATAGAGAGAATATATTATTACTCTTTGTATACTCGATATTTATCTTAGTGATAGTTAAGGAAAAGCGATTATATGATATAAATCATTAAAATAACCCCCCCCCCCCGTCTCATTTACAAAAGAAAAAACTTATATTTATTTTCTAAAAAGAAAACGAGTAACGAGATAGTTTGTACAATCTGTAAATAAAAATACACTATATTTTCAAAGACTACAATAAAAATTAAAAAAAAGCGAATATGTATTTTGCTTGGGCGCGATAAAAATGAAAAAAAACGCATATTTGAGTTATTGAAGAGAGAGTTGAGAAGGATCGGGTGAAAAGAATTGAAGTATAAGGTCCCTGTTCTGGTCATACGGATACAACTATAAGCAAATATTTACTCAAAACTTGCGTGTTAACTATGTTGACAAGATCCTATTTTTACAAAAAATGACGTTTTTTTTATTAAATTTGCTTTTTTAATATAGAAAGATGCAACCTTGAACAGCGAATTATTTTACATTTTATTGATAAATTAAAACAAAGTGAGTGTTTGAGCAGAGAATCGTTTATTCTAATCTTTTTCTAAAATATTGGTTCTTATTATGCAGAAAGGGAAAAAACATAGCCAAACTCAGCAACAACATAAAACTTTAAATGCCACGAGAAAACGTTATATGTCTCGTAGATCTCTCATTTTTTCAAACTTATTTAATTTATTGACAGCTATGTGAAATCTTTTCTCATGTTTATAAGTTATTTCGGCTTAAGAGATCAATAAAGCGTCGAACTAAAAAAAATTCTGTATAAGAATAGACGACTGTCTTTAATTATACAGTGTTTTTGTTTTTATCAAAGGTTCTAAATTTTGACTCGCTTAAAACTGTAATTGGTTTTTTTGAAAGTTTTTAGAAAAATAATAGATGTGTTTCTTTATTAGCAATATATTGAAAACCAAAAGGTTATTTTTATCAGATATATTTACTCAAAAGCTCGTTTATATATGTGTGGCAATTACTTGTGATACAAAGATTCTGATATGCAAAGCTTTCGTTTTTATTGTACGTTTCTATATAATCAACTTGTCTAAAATATATTAAAACCTCCTTATTGGGATTAGTTGTTTGACAGGTTTACTGATTTATAGAGAATGAAAAATTTCACTATTAAGTCCAGCAGAAATAAAACCTGTTCTCTGTTTCTTACCAAATTTAAATGATCATTTAGCCGAAACATTAAAATGTTTTAGAGTCATGTTATGAGTACACACAGACTATATTTTTTTTATTAAAATTTTGAAGAGCTGCCCGGGAACGCGGTACCATCTTATATATTTGTTTTTCTGATGTGACTTTTATACAATTAGTCTTAAAATGTTTATTAAAAAGTGTATTGCTTTAATTAAAACTGTACAATTTATATTTATATAAAATAAAGAATATTATTTCTATTTAATACGTGAAAATGTTTGTTTCGTGTTATAACTTGAATATATTTACTTTAGTGTTTTTTTTTAAAAAGTTTTTTTGTACATATATATTTTCTTAAACAAATTTTATTCGTCATGCTTATAGTGTAAACTGACAAAGAAAACGGTTTAATTAAACAAACAAAAACGCTTACCTGTTATCAAATACTGTTTAAATATACTTTTCTTCAAAAAACACGTTATAGCTTGAAGAAGACATTAATAACCATGTAAACATTAAAAACTCTTGTTTATACTAAGGGTTTTTATATTTAACTTTACTTTTGAAAATTTTATTTTCCATATATAAAATCAAACTAATATTTTTTAAGTAACCAAATTAAGAATAGCAAAATTTTTTACTTTTTGTGTAACAACATATTACCAAACAGATGAAAACGGTTATTATAAGCAAGTAAATCTCGATTAAACAGTTTTTTAAACAATAAAAAAAAAATATTTTTCTCTTATAACATATTTATTAAAAATAATATTTTATCTTAATGTAAAACTTTTACAAAATCAAAAAATATTTTTTTCTTCACTTGTTTTTATATTAAAAGCGACCATTCTCGTGTATAAAATCAAAACTTTCATTTACTTTTCTTTTCTACTCATATAAAAAATTAAATCAAATTATAAAAAGTGTTTATTGTCGGTTTCCAT
>SBJP01000449.1:0-14991 GCA_014805705.1 Cucumispora dikerogammari
TTTTTAATTAAAAAAAATTTTTATTCAAATAATGCTTTTCTGGGGCGAGTTGAGGATTTTTAATTTAAAGCGCTTCTGGGGCGAGTCGGCCTCAACTCGCCCCGGGGCGAGTTGAGGCCGACCGGAAGTTTTTATATCCAGAAAATTCTTTTGTCGGCACTTAAATCAGAAATAGTATGGTTCTAAAAAATTTATTGATAGAACTGTCATTTTTATAAGAAGTGCAGATGCTTTTTTTTGTATTTGCATCTTACTAAATTGACTAAAGTAAAAAACAAAAAACAAAAATATTTTAATAGAAAATTGTCTTCAAAGACCGTTTTTTTTAGCCAATGAGCAAAATAAAAGATTATATTTTTAAGTTTATATAAAAGCAAAAATAATTTAGTTTGATAAAAGCATTAATGTTTTTTTATATTCTTGTCTTATGCATTATGCAACACATTGAAAAATATTTTCAAAAATAGTTAAAATTTGAACGTGATAAGTCGTATGTAAATTTTTTCGAAACGCTTCAAAGATTCTATCTAGCTTTGATGTTTTTATTTTTTCAATATACTTTTTGTTCGATTCTGAAAACAGTATTATATATCTATTTTCTGTTTTGAAGCCACT
Source organism: Cucumispora dikerogammari (assembly GCA_014805705.1). Classification (NCBI taxonomy): domain Eukaryota; kingdom Fungi; phylum Microsporidia; genus Cucumispora; species Cucumispora dikerogammari. The sequence continues at coordinate 616 of SBJP01000449.1, forward strand.
GTCATGTTGAACGAACGTTTTTTTTTCTAAATACTATTGAGAATCGGGAAAATCGACTGTCTTTGCTTTTCAGTATTTTAGACACTAACAATGTGTGTATTTATCTTTTAGTTTTTTATTTTATGTTTTTTTAATATATAAAGCTCATTAGCTTTTTTGAATATTTCTATGTTCATCTTTGTATTAGTCAGCTGGTATTTATTATATTTTCTTTTAATATAGGTAGTGTCTTGTAGTTGAGTACTTTGGCGTATTCTCGAGCTTGATTGCGATTAGCAATAATAATAAAAACGTTGTTTTTTCTTATAATCTCTATCGGTAAATAGGTTTTATCTAAGCATCTTTAGCTTAATTATATGTTGAACGATCGCCCTTGTTGAATATGTGATTTTCGTACTTTATGTCTTCGTTGTCTGTTTGATTCTTTATTTTTTGATAATCAGCTCAGGTTTTTTGTTTATAGTTTGTCTCTTCAAGTTACCGCTTTTGTTTTTCTGACTGAGTTTTCAAGATCTAGAACACTGACTAGTTAGCGGACTGCCATATATAATGTATATATATGCTTTGGTGTTATTTATATGCTGTGTCTTTATAATATATATGACAGTTTCTACAATTTATTATATATCGTGTATACACTACAGAGTGAAAAAATAAAACCGGTAAAAAATATATTAAAAAAACTGAGAAGCACAAAAAATATCAAAGTTAAAAACTATATATTATTTTAAAGTTTTTTTTTGCGTGAAAACAGCATGTGAGGTCTGTGTATCAGAATTTTTTGTAAATAATGATTTTAATTTAAACTTGCTAAAAAAAATGATGGAAAAAACAGGAAACTTTGTTCAATAATGAGTATATCTACCCTCAGATCTTAAAAACACTACAGCACGTATTATGTGATTCAAATAAGTTGTTTGAGAGTTTCATTCTGTATTTTAAACCACAGTTTAGTTATTTTTTTATATAATTATTTCTTGTTAGAAAATGTGAAATAGCGCGATTTTAACCTCAGAAGAGACAAAAAACAATAAGCAGCATTGATGTCGATGACTGTGCTGGCCGAATTAATATATTTACATTATTTCTCTGCAACCAAGTGACTGTGTGTCTTGCCGCATGCTATGATGTATTATTTTGTCGAAATATAAAAATAAATTTAAGACTCATCGTAAAACAGTTTTGAAAAACTTTTGGTTAATAGACAAGTATACGAATAGACCCTATATTTTCCACAACTAAAAAATATAACTACATCTCCATTTGATAAACATGCCCAAATTATTATACTTCTCTCTAGTTTTTTTTATTGAGTGTAATATTTTTCAAGAAACGTCTTTTTTTTATCTCCCATAATACCTTTTGTTTATCATAACATACTTAAAGCTTGAATCAACACATATCACTAAAAACAACGTTAATAAATTTGAGCAGAAGCTATAATTTATTATTTGAGCTTAACTTATCTACCCTTAAAACTTTTATTACTGAAAAGTAATTTTTTTGCAGATAATCGAAAGTGCATTTTCGCAACAGACAATGGGATTAAAACATTCTAGCGTGAAACATACTCACTTGCTTAAGTTTAATAATTTTACTAATTTTGAGCCACTAAATCTGTTGTTAACTTAAATTTTTTTCTTTTTATCTAAATCCATTTCATTTAACATTTTTTTTTACTTGGGGCGTATTTTCGTATAATCGCACTCGTTGTACTTTTTATTCATTTTCCTGTAAATCAACGACTGACAAACAACTAGTTTTGATTTGAACACTGGTTTATAGAGAGCCAGTTTTTATATTTTTTTTGAATGTCTTGTGTAACTATCATGTTATGAAGGTATTAAGATAATCTGAGCTTATTTGGTGTTATTTTAATATGCTTTTTGTGACGAATTTAAAAAAACTGTTTTTTTTTTACATCGTTTTATTATTATAAAAAAAGAGACTAGACTTGAAAAAAAAATTAAAACACACATGCACTGTTTTGCTTAGTTTATTCTTTAGAATTCCAGTTTTTAAAATCTCTAATATTTTTTAAAAACTTTTTATATTTTATTATGTTTTTGTGTGCCGTGTTTATATGCTTTAGTATTATATGTCTTATCATTATTATATGTATCTTAATTTTATTTGTAAACCAGTTTAAATGAAGTTTTACAGTAATAAAAACAAAATTTAAATCGTATGCTGTTTCCAAATTATGTATTCTATAAACTAAAGTCTATCGAGTTGGGTTTTTTTTTCGAGCAATTCTAGCGACAGTGTTTTTTTTGTACTGTCTTAATTCAAGTGCTTTTTTATCAAATTATATTTTTTAATTTAAATATTTTAAAGTTTAAAAAAAGTCAATGTTTTTGCGTTAGTTAAGTACAATTGAACATAGAATTATTTTACAAAAAAGTGGAAACGCATAATGATTAAATAAAACTTTTAATTACGGAGCATAGCTGTTGACAAAAAGACAACATTTATAATAATAATAAGAGTCTTTTCAAAACTGCCCAAAAAACCACATTTAATCAAAAACCGACTGAAAATTTAAACTTAAAAACGACTCAAAAAAGAAACAATTAAAATCGAAAAACTTTCAAAAAAAGAGTTGAAATCAAAAACTACTCAAAAAAAAAATTAAACCAAAAACAACATAAAAAAACAATTGAAATCAAAACCTCTCAAAAAATATTTTTTGAAAAATAACATTTAGAATAAAACATTATTTTATATCGCTTTTCAAACTGTTTTCTGTTGTTCTTATAATGCGATATTCTGTTTTTTACAAACAAAATTATATTTGAATCTTGTAATATAATTAATTTATTGTGTGTTTTTGATTTTAAAATATTTTCTTTTTAACGTAATTTTTGAAAATAATTTTTTTTTTGAGCAGTTTTTGACTAAGTATGTTTTTTGAAGAATTTTAGTTTTTTTTCATAATAATAGTAATAAACACAACAATACAAAAATATTCATTAATATAATATGGTTTACATTATTGCAATGATTCTGTATTTGAAAACAAATATTAAAAAAAGTATCAAAGTTAAAATGAAAGCTCTCATTAAATATATAAAGATACACAAAACAATAAAAATAAATAATAACTCGATTTAATATCTAAATATTTAACAATAAAAATAAATAATAACTCGATTTAATATCTAAATATTTAACAAAAAAGATTTTTTAAAGTGTTCGCGACCCGTGACGCACACTCCAACACGTTTTTTATTAATAACTAATTAAGTAAATATTTATTATTAATTACTTTTAAATAAATAAACTTAACTTATTATTGTTCACTCTGCGCCGAAACACCCAAAAAGCTCAGTGTTAAAATAAATAGTTGTTTTTTCAAATAAAAATTTTTTTAATTAATTTAGTCGTCCCTGTCTCTTTTTCAATTTTTTATTATATTTAAAGACTAATATGTCTGTTTATAAACCGATTAGCAACAAAAGATAAAAAAGTTTTACTTATATATTGTTTTACTCATTAGTTTTTGCTTTATTATAATGTGATTTAATTTAATTGATTTTTAGTAATTGTTAGTTATATAGAGTATCAATATCTGCACATTTATAAAACAAATATTAACATAATTAAATTTATTTCGTGATTGATGTATAGATATTTATATTTTTTTTTTGTTTAAAGTTGATCTTCACTTAATTGATTTTATACTTAATTAAAATTAAATACATTTTTTTTCATTATTTTTTCATTATTTTTTCATTATTTTTTCATTATTTTTTCATAAGCGGAATAATATTAATAAAATACTAAAGCTTGAAAACTTAAAAGTTTAATACAAGACTTCTAAGACAAACAAAATAATATATTTCGGTTTTTTTTTGGCAGTAAAAAAATAATATTATAATACGAAGCAATGTTTTTTTTAAGTTTTTAATTCAAGCAAATCTTTCCCTCTTCAACCAGCCGCCCCTCTTAACTTTTTTAATATTCCAAACATATCCCGTATTAAAATTATATATCTTATAATTGAATATGTATTTAGATAACGATGGAAAAAAAATTTGTCTTATAAGAAAAAGGTAAACGTTTAAAATTTTTTCGTTTATTATTATTTATTTACAACTATTTTAGTTTTGCCCTTTTTCTATTCTCAAAAAAAATTTTTAATTCTTTTATTAAAAAGTATAAATAATATTTTTGTTTTTAAAATATTTGTAAATATAGATCGATAAAAAGGTTATTAAAATCTAAAATATTTACCCTTTGTTAAATATATTAAAAAATAAAATGTTTCTATTCAAATAACATAATACAAATACCTTATGTCGCCATCGCTTGCCCAAATAGTTATTATATAATAAAACATTGTATTATAAGCATCTTGGCCGAGCGGTCTAAGGCGTTTGACTCAAGATCAAATCCCTTCGGGGGCGTGGGTTCGAACCCCACAGATGCTACTTTTTTTTTCTATAATACATTATATATATCAAATTTATATTTAGTAGAAATTTATGATATATCATATTATAACATCAGAAAAATAAATGTCAACCAAATCAAGCAGCTGAGCCTCGAATTCTCCTCTTAACACGTTTTTAAAAACTAATCGAATTGAAGCACAAGTTTTTATAATTCGATCAGAAGAAATATTTTCATCTAAAAATTTTCTAGTTAAATTCTCTAACTGATTTTTAAAATCAAGTTTTGTATATAGAATTACAAACTCGTATCTTTTATTAATTGTCCTGTCGTATGAATAAATGATTTTATTTGAAACATCATCAATCTTAAGTACAAACCTGTATTCTATTTCTTCAAATTCTTTCTTTTCTAATTTATATCTATAGTCATAAATATATAAACCAAATTTGTCTTCATGCGCATAAAGTATTGGAATTTCGAGTGCATAAAAGTTGAAGAAATTTTTAGAAATAATTGAAACAAACCCACTCTCATTGGTAATAATAGCAATTGAACAATTAAATAACAAAAACAAATGTAAAATAATAATAAGTGAAATTTCCGCATCAGCAAACTCCTTTAGAAAAAACAAATGCTTTTTAACGTATTTTTTCAACTGAAATTCAACAACATTTTCAAAATATAAAAAGTTTGATAAAATTCTTGGCTTATTTTCTAAAAATCTTTTTGTTGTTAAAGAAGTTGTAGTTGAAGAAAAAACTTCAAAAATCATTTTTCCTTTTTTATTTCTTAGAATTATTCCAAAATGCAAATTCCCATTTAATTCATTAAAACTCCATGAATTAAAGTTTTCAAAATTATCGGAAATTAAATAATTATTATTTATTTTAATGTTTCTACTCTTTACGTCTTCAACTACTTTTATTTCGCAATTAAAACATATGTTTCTATAATTAATTATTAAATAATATTTGTTCTCTTCTACAAAATATATTATTTCATTAGAATTGTTGCTTATTGTTTTAGTATGACTAGGAACCCGATAAATAATTAGGAACGTGCTTCGTTTTTTACATTTATTGTTTAAACAAACAAACAACTTTGATATTAAATAGTTTTCAGTTTTTATTTTATTTATGATTCCTTTAGTGCATATAAGTTGGTTTTTAATTCTTATTGTTTTTTTATTTCCATTTTCTATTGTGCACTTATATTCATTTAAACAATTATTGTGAAAGGTATTTATTGGTTTATAATATAAAAAGGCCGGTAAGTTAATTATACTTAAATGTACCTTTATATGGCTAAATATACTTAGATTGTTTTCAATTTCAGGATTCCCTTTTATAGTATAATAATCTTGTATATATTTATACTGATTATGTTTATAAGTGTTTTCATTCTCTTTTAATTTATTAATCAACGATGTTTGAAGTAGGTCTTTAAATTTTGAAATATTGGATAAGATACTGAGAGTTGTGTTTGGTTCTATGTTGTACAGTTGTTGAATGTCAAGTGTTATGTTGTGTGTTGGTTGAAAGATCATTATGGGAGGGGGGATTACGCTGTTGATTATTTCATCCATGAATTATGCACGATTTTTTTATATTAAAGCGTATAATATTGCATGATAAAGTTGCATAAAGAAATATTTACATATATATTGCATGATTAATATAGATTATGCGCATATCTACCGTCAATAGACCAAGTTTATATAAGCGACCCTCACCGCCCTTCTAGCTCATCAATAAGTAAAAATATAATGATATTTCCCCATTCTCGAATTATATAAACAAAATCTTTTTCTTTGACAATTAAAGTTGACTCTTATTTAGTATAATATATATTCTAATAACCACAGACACAAAAAGAACATCGCTATGCATTATGCACTACCCATATAAAAGTTGAACACAATGCTGCATAAACATGTTTCTCTTCTCACTTCACTCCGAAATATTCACAGTAGTCTTACCGGATAAATGTACTGTAGGGGGAAAAATAGCTTTAACATTTGATGATGGTCCCACGGGCGCTACCCCGGAAATACTCAATATATTAAATGATCGGGAAATTCCAGCCACATTTCACTTCGTAACACAAAACATTTCAAGGCCAAATATTCAAGCACTTGTAATAGAAACCGCTGAAAGCGACAACGAAGTGGGAATTCGAGTAAGTCCACAGAGAAATTACGACGACATGGATCCGGAAGAAATAAAAGAAGATATTGAAAATCAGGTAAGTGTCTTGTCATCTGTAGTTGGAAGTGATACAATAAAATTTGCAAGAGCACCAATTGAAGACGGAATTACAAATCCGTATGTTTATGAAGCGTTAAAAGACCAAGATCTGATTCAAACAGGATATTCAAACTGTATGTATCATGAGGCAACAAATACAGAAGAATTAGAAAATACTTTAAAATTGCTTTTTGCTTCTTCTAATGTAAAATATGATTCATTCATATTTTTACTTCATGAGCAAAAGGAACTTGAGTTTCCAACACTGGAAACTATAATTGATTTGGGGTTAGAAAATGGATATACATTTGTTACTTTAAGTGATTGTTTGGAAGGCTATGAACCGGGAAATTTAATTACGAGAAATGGAGTAATTTCAAATCGAAAGAAAAGTTCTTCGACGATGTTTGTAAGCGAATTAACCAATTTGGCGATGTTATTGTTGTGTGGATAAATAACTATAATAAATAAAAAAATGAAATTGCGGGCATTTTTTGTGTATTCTAATTAATAATAAAAATAACGGAATAGCAGTGTTGAGAAATTTTAATTATTGAAGTGTGTGTCTGGTCCTCATTACTGAACGATAAACGAAAATACAGTTAACTATAATTAAAGAATATGAGTGAATTCCTCTCTCGCCCTAATAAATAACAACTAGCTGCATATGTTTTTAACAAAAGTAAAATATAATAAAGACGATTAAAATGATGTCTCAGATAAACATACGCTCTTCAACTTTTCAGAGTGGTGCATGTATCTCATCATTGACATGGCGTGATTATTTTTTTTTTAATTTATTTTTTGCAAAAAAACTTACTAAAAATTTGCATAAAATTTTGAAAAAAAATACTAAGTTTTTGGATTAATCATGTTGCGAAAAAATAATGTGTTTTTGTACATTATTGCATGTTCGTCTATGCTAATTTTTAAAATAATCATTGATTCTAAATAGTATGTGTTATTATATTTGATATAAGAAAACAAAATGCAGTTTCCATATAGATCGATCAGAAAATGTATAATAAAGATGATTCAACTCTATAAATGAATATGCGAAATTTTTTTAAAAGGCTAATACCTAAACGCTTTCTAATTGTTAGAATTGTCACATTCCGTTTTAACATTGATTATCAAAGCAAAAATGTCTATTTATTGTTACAGATATTTTAAAAATTTACTTGGAATTCAGATTCTGGTTGGACAACTTTTCAAGTTTGCAACAATATGAGGAAATGTCGCTTTTGAAAAACAGTCTCATAAATTATTATTCTAACAGAGAGCTTGCCACTTGAGAAACAAATACACCGAAACGCGAAACAACGATTTTAAATCTCAATTGGAATACAACCGCGAATAAAAAAACTCAGTGAGCGTCAATAATCTTTTACAGACCAAATGCGGCCCGCGTTCCGTATGGTGCTTCTACTAATCTAGAATATATTTAATATTAGACTATTATAATATATGTTTTTTTTAAGGCCAAGTTTGATCGTTTTAAAAATTTTTTTCAAAAACTTTACTTTGTTATGCTTATAAAAAAAATAAAACACTAGAAAGTGTGAATTTGATGAGAAACGAAAAAATTAAACTAAAATATAAAAAAAAGACACTGAAATTATTTATAAAAAAAAAGCTTCGTAATTGCAAACTCATGAACTTTAATCGCGTTTTAAAAAAAATTTTTTTTTTGTAAAAGAGTTCTGGTGTTGAGTAACAAAATTTTTTTTATTTTTTGTTTCGTTTTACGCAATATTTTTAGATATTTGAAAAACTCTTTTATCTTAGAAGGTTCTCTTTTTCAAATCAAAAACTAAAACATTTAAACTTTGATTGTATGTTAAGTTAAATACGTGAGCACTACTTCTTTCAGGGACACTCAATATCATAATTGACTAAGTTTATCATATCTTTTAGTCATAATCACAGAACAAGAAAAAATGACGATTAAATATCATGTTTTTTAACTCAAAGATCTAAAACAGAAACGTCAGGGTTTAAAAATACAACAAAAGCGCTTAACTCCGTACAATTTCCACTCTACTTAAATATTAAAAAAATGTTTTTGAACTCATTTCTGTCTTTTTTAAAAAAATCTCAAAATTAACCAAAAGAAAAACACGGCATTAGTGTTCATGTCTTGTCAAAAAACGGCCAGTGGCTGATAAATGCAGAAAGCTGCTTATTTTTACCTATACAGAAATGTTTAAAATTAAAAATTTCTTTAAACGACAGCAAATGCCAAAAACTAGAGGAACAAAAAACACAAATAAAGCTCGAACAAACAATAAAAACATAAATTAACTTGTGTTGCGATGGAAAAAGCGAGCAGAATTGATTTTTATAACGAAATAAAAAAAAACAAAGAATACAAATTCCGCGCGAAAACATCTGTATAACCCAAGACATAAACGCATTATTTACGATAAAATTTTAAAATTACGAAACAGTTTTTTTGTTGCATTAACTTAACTTCACTATTGTCAAATTTTGAAAAAACGTTTACCCTACAAGAGTGTGATTGGTGTTCATAGAAGGAAGTACTACTGGGCTTTGAACCTCTCAAATTTTTTAATTAAATATCTATTACGTAAATTATAACTTGCAATAATTTAATTGAAACTTCGCATTAAAAATGTTTTTATTAAAAGTTCAATTATATTTAAATTCTTCTATTTTTTTTCACAAATAAATAATTGATTGAAAATTTTAGATGATTCGAAACCCAGTAATGTCGTGACAAGAAAGAAGTGAAAGATGTTCAGACAAAATTTTTTTTTCGAAGTTAAGGATTGTTTTTATTTTTTTACCTAACTGTTTGTTAAAAAACTTTTTTATGATAATGTATTTAATCCACAATAAAAACTTTTTTAAATTACAACAGATAAGTGTAATTAAGTGTAATGAAATATTATGTGTAGAAAAAACTTAATACGTTTCTCGAGCTGTTTCGCCTATTGATTAAAGTAACTACATAACCAAATATTTATCTACAAAAATAAGTTTCTCTTAATTTTAATAATGAATTTTTTATAAGGTATTGACTTTTTTTTTTAAAGTTTCTTTCTTAATTAACTAAAAAAACATAAAGTGACTGGTGCCGATGTTAAAATAAAAATAATACATTGAATATCTCAGCATATATTTAAATCATAAGTATGTAAATCAGAGATTGTGATCTCAAACACGGATTTTTAAAAAAAAATTGTTGTTATAAACAAGGTTCTTCTATTATTGCGAAAAACTCTCTTGCACGCAATTCGTTTTTATTAAAAATCTTGTCATAAAAAACATTGAGACTTTACGCTCTGAAAAAGAATAACGAACTTCAAAAAAATTCTTTTTTGATCCAATAAAATTCGAGGATTTCGAAAAAGTATAAAGTATATTATTTTTGTTTTATTAAGGTATATTTTGAAATAACAAAACTGCCGTAGATTCGGCGGCAAGTATGATTCAGACAATATAATTGGACAACACTTAACAATTAATAAGTAGAGCAATCAAAACAATATATAAATGAAACAATATAATAAATGTAATTTACGATTATTTTCAACAAAACTTTGCATTTATAAAGTATATAAACCTTGTAAAAACAAGCTCAATAAAAAAAATTTATAAACATATCCGTTTGTGTAAAAATCGTCTATATATGAGAATACGTGAAATTTGTATCGTAAATATTGTAGTATTCCCTTAAATATGAATTGAAAGTCTAATAAAAGCTCGCATTTTCTTACAATGCAGCGTCAAAATAATCTTGAAAAAAAATAAATAAAAATATCAGAAAAGACTTTTGCAAATTAATGAAACAAATTAAAGTGTATATTTATGGCGTTATGAACGGTACTAAATTTTCATTTGTCCTATATTAATTGTATAGAAAATCATTTTCTATACAATTAATATAGGACAAATGAAAATTTGGTATCGTTCATAACGCCACATATGTTCCCTTCATTATCATCTCAAAGAAACATGTATTTTCTTTGAAATATTTCTTTTTTTTAAATCGACTATGATATTTACGTAAAAGAAAACAACACTGCCCCTTTCTACTTTATACTCTCTTTATCTTATAAAAATAATAAAATCCGTTTAATCTCTCAAATTATCGTTATTGTTTTTACTTTGTGTTTGTCTAATTAATTTTCAGGGTGTGTGGGGTTTGAAAAAGAAGTGAAAACTATTATGTAATATATAAAATAAAAAACTTTAATATTGACTTTTATAAAGAACTGTTGTTTAAAAGCCTAGTTTTAATTTTTTTCGATCGTTTTAAAATATTTTATTACGTATTCAGTGTATAAGATACTATTATCGGAAACCCAACCTAAATATAAAAAAAGTTTAGAGAAAGGTGATTTCGCACAAATAAGTATTCTTATTCTGATAAGAATCAAGATATTAAAACAAACAAAACGTTTTTTTTCAAAATCTTTTATAAAACACTTTGTATTTTTTATTAATATTTACTCTGAGTTGATGTAAATCGACAAAACAGAGCGTAAAATTAAACCGTGCAAGAGTTCTACAACACATTGGTTATTTTTGTAAAAGCCGTTTCGTTTTTATAATGAATACTTTTTTTTATTACTTTTTAGGTCGGAACAAAATTTTATAAAAAAAAGATCTAAGTGTGTGTGAGAGAGAAAGGCCCGTTGTTTTGAATTTGGTCTCAAATTGAGAGAGTGTACAGACAATTTTTAATAAAATATTACAACAATGTTCTCTAGTCAAAAAATGTTTATTTTTCTGGGGTCTGTTTAGATAGTTCTTAAGCACAATAATATAATTTTTTAATTAAAGGTTTATAAAAAAAACAACAAGAAAAAAAACGTATGCTCTTAAGTTCCTTTGTTTGTTGTAAACAACATATCTGTCCCGTGTTGCTTTTTATTCTTCATGTTGATAACTTTTTAAACGAATCAAAGTTGTTTTCTGTTTCTAAAATCGTTTTTTTATCTTTAATTAAAAAAAATTTTAAGCCAAAAATACACAAAACGCTCATATAACGTAAATATTTTCTAAAATATGTCCCATGACTGTGAAAATAAAAACACTAGACAAATATATAGAAATTAGTTTATTTTTACTTACAGGACTACTTATTGTATTTTATAGTTATAAAAAATATGATTTATTATTTGGTTAGTAAGAAACATATTAATTTATTATCAAATGAAAAAAAAAGTAAGAATATTAATTAAAAAAAATTTTTGAGCTATTATTATATTATCACGACATTATTTTATTACACCAAAAAAACATCATGTCTGAAATTCATTTCTTTGATCAACAAAAAGAAAATCAGCACCAAGTTGGACCACTGTCAATAGAAGCATTAGAAGAAAAGGGGATATCTAAAAGTGATATTTCAAAGCTGATAGAAGCTGGGATAGTTACAATTCAAGGCCTTGCATACATCCCACATAAAAACTTATTGGCTATAAAAGGATTATCAGAACAAAAAGTAATCAAGTTAGTTAAATTGGCATCAGAATTGATACCAATGGGTTTTTCCCCAGCTACTCTTTTCAAGCAAAGACGTGAAAAAATTAATTATATAACTACTGGATCTCAAGAATTAGACAAATTACTCGGTGGTGGAATCGAACCCGGTTCAATTACTGAAATATTTGGAGAGTTTAGAACTGGAAAATCACAACTGTGTTATACTCTGGCAGTAACTTGTCAATTGGACTTTGAAAGTGGAGGGGGGAATGGTAAATGTTTATATATTGATACTGAAAATACTTTTAGACCAGAAAGGTGTATAGCTGTTGCAACTAGGTTTGGTCTATGCCCTGAAAAGGTTTTAGAAAATATTGCAGTAGCAAAAGCTTTTAATTGTGATCATCAAACCAATCTGTTAATCCAAGCAGCTGCTCTTTTAAAAGACGGTGCTTATAGCTTGTTAATTGTAGATTCAGCCATGGCTTTATATAGAACTGATTTTACAGGAAGGGGTGAGTTGGGAGCTCGACAGATACATTTAGCAGTTTTTTTAAGAACGTTATCTAGGCTGGCAGATGAGTTTAATATTGCCGTTGTTATAACGAATCAAGTAGTTGCTACTGTTGATGGTGCGGCGGCTATGTTTTCTGCAGATCCTAAAAAACCTATTGGTGGTCATATTATGGCTCATTCAAGTACAACAAGGCTATCTTTGCGAAAGGGCAGAGGTGATACAAGAGTTTGTAAAATATACGATTCTCCTACCCTACCAGAGTCTGAGTGTGTATTTTCCATTACTGAGAGTGGTGTGTCTGATGCTGAAGATTGATTATTTTTCTGTAGAGAACTAACGCCATTTTTTTCTCGTGTTTTTTAATTAAAATATAAGTCTACAAAAAAAAACTTTTTAATTACACTTCTATGCTTAGATAAAGGTTGATAAACAAGAATACAAAATACAGAGAGAGGTTGTGTGTTTAACAGTGTTCAGTTAACTGGGCGCCGTTTCGCTGGTGAATTAAAAGCGCCGTTTCGCCGGTAAAACTAAGACATCTATTTATTATCTTATAAGAAAAACACAAAAATCTTTTTTACTATTTTAATTTAAATAAAAGTTTTAAAAACTCTACAAAAAGAGCCACGCGTTTTCTCAGCCAAACATAAATAAATTTTTTCGAAAAAACGAAAAACCGAATAAAAGAACGAACAAACGAACGAACGAACGAACAAACGAATAAACGAATAAACGAACGAAACGAATAAACGAATAAACGAACGAAACGAAACGAAACGAAACGAAAAAACGAACGAAACGAACGAAAAGAAAAAACGAACGAAACGAACGAAAAGAAAAAACGAACGAAACGAACGAAAAGAAAAAACGAACGAAACGAACGAAAAGAAAAAACGAACGAAACGAAAAAACGAACGAACGAAACGAAAAAACGAACGAACGAAAAAGAACGAAATTTTTTTATTATTTAATTTTTTTCTACCGGCGAAACGGCGCTTTTAATTCGACGGCGAAACGACGCTCAGCGTATATGTAGTGTATTTATTCTATATCTTTTTCATTTTACATATAGTTAAAAAAACTAAAAAGCAGATCGCACTAATAAGTTTTTTATTTTTTCATTTTTTTATTGATCTTGAGATAGATTTTCGGTTTATATTCATTGCAAAAAAAAAACAAACTAAATAAAATTTAAATTTCCACGCATAAAGAAGAGCCTTTAAAAAACATGTTTTAAATTATTATAACTGTCACATTCGAAGTCTATAATTATAGGCTTTAGATAGAAAATACTTTATTTTTTTTCAATTATAGTTGTGGGCTCTCTTTCATTTTTGATCTTAACAAAATAAAACACGGGCGAAAAAAAATTTTAACAAGTCTCTGTGAACTGTAATTGGTTAATAGAAGTATCACAGAATCAATTAAAAGTTCTGTCGGTTGTATATTTGGTGTATTTCAAGAGAAGTGTTTTTAATAACTGAGAAAAAAAAAACAACGTCTCTGTTTTCTTGTTATCTTCTTTGGTCTTAAGAAATAAACTTCACGAAAAACCTCGTTCTTTTTTTCTTAATTACTCAAAAATATTTTATTATGTTGCTCCAAAATAAACGACTTTATCTTTTTTTACCGACTCTGTCACGTTTAACATAGCTTTTCGTTTTAGAAAATGTTTTGCCATATTATTATCGTATTTTTTCGTTAGTTCTGTTATTGTTTCCGAAGTGTAGAATGAAGCGCCATTTGCTAGTGTTTTTA
>SBJP01000450.1:0-14990 GCA_014805705.1 Cucumispora dikerogammari
TTCTGTCTGTGTTTAGAACGCTATTACAATATCTACAAAACAAATTATCATTTGGTCCAACAAATAGAGATTTTTTGCACAAAGTCGCATAGTTTTGCGATTTTTCTTTTCTGCTTTGCTTGTTTTTCGCCATGAAGGGTGTATTTCATAAATGCAATAAATGCAATATTTTTCATTCAAAAAATACGAAAATTGCATTTATTGCATTATTGCATTTATATGTCATTTTGGTTGCTCTAGTTATCATACATATTTAATGTGTTTTCTGCTTATATGTAATGAATCGCGTTTATCTGTATATAAAGACAGATTCCATTTTACATATGCAGTCGAATTTTGATTTAATGAGTAAATATCTACTAAACATGATTTCTCCCACTTAGGAATTTACCGAAAATATTTGAAACCGGTTACGCTTAATTAGAAAAACTGTGTGTTTACGACTAAACCTTCTACTCTATTTTCAATTATACAAAAACCAATTCTCTAAGTTCATAAAACTCGAACAATTTATTAAAACAATTTGACTTAACATAGTTTATGGTATCGTAAAATAATAAATTGGGTTTTGCTTTAGTTGTATTTGATTATCCACTACTACTAACCACTCCATTTTCCCATTTATAAACTTAAATGTCGGTTTATGTAATTTTGGTTATAATATTCACTATTTGAAAATTTAAAAAGAGACGAAAATTTATATTTTTTAGTAATATGGAAGCATAATTGTTAAAAAGGGCATCTGCTATATTTTTTTGTTTAAATAGACTGTGTGTAAAGTTGATATTCTTATAGCAATTTTTCCCCTCAAAAAATAGCTTTTGCAAGCAAAAATTCTATATAACTTCACTCTGTTTGATATTTATATATTAAAATTGTTAAAAACACGCTTTAAAACAGGATTTTCACTCTAACCAGGGCTCGAGTGTATGTAAAAACCAACTAAAAATATATCAAAATCGTTTACCGAACAGTTTTATATAATTAAATATAACACATTATGTCAAATGAAAGAGAAACATTCAAGTTTACAATACTTTTTGTCATATTTCTATAAAATGTCTTGAAAAAAAAACATTTTTTTAAAGTGAATGTGCTGATAAAAAAAACAAATCAGATCTAAACTTAACGATACTTTTAGAATGCAAAAAGCAGTTTTCGAAAAGCAGGTTAAGACGGTAATCGTTAAAAGAAAAAAACAAATACAGCCTTAAAAACTTTCATTTATATTATTGTATTTTATATCTCGCGTTCTTCAACGTATAGAAAGTTATTAGAAATATTTGATTCTTTTCATTTTAATTTGATTGAGAATAATTGACAAAAAGAGCGATGTATTGTATAAAAAGCGGCTTGAAAAAAAACTAAGTTTTTAGTACTTAAAGAAAACGAAACACCACAATATGTTTTTTTTCGCAGTTTATCACATGAAAAATATCATATTGACAAATGTTAAAAGGTAATAAAAGTCTTAAGATCGAAAACATTATTTTTTTTAAAAATTTTACAATATCGAAGATTGTTCTTCATGTGTTTCATTTATGTCGTCGGTTATTTTCAAAGTTTCAGAAAAAAAAATATAATTCAATAATTTATTGTTTCTTCAGATTACGAAATAAGCCTGAAATCATTTCACATTTGAGTTTTTTCGTTTCTGAAAAATATACCTACAGCGTTTTTTTTGAAGATGCGAACGTTTTAATAAATTTAAAACTTTCCCCTTATATGTAATAAAGCCTATATTTTATAAAAACAAAAAATATTGTGTAAAATATTATTGAGCAATACAAAGAGAATTAAAAAGTTTAAAACTAGAATAATCAATAGCAAAAAAAAAATATATAAAGATTATAGAGTCCGCAGCTAGAAGTCATAATCCTATTATTATTAGAAATAAATAATTAAATATCTAATTTCGAAAACTTTTTTTTAAGATTTATAATATAAAAAAATAGGGTATTGAGTTCGAATACAAACTTGTTGTAAAAATCAATTTAGACGAGTTTAGATGATATAATAAAAAGCAATCAAAAAAGTTTAATTACTGTTTTTTTCCTGTTATAAACATATGGCAGCTTTATTTTTTACTCAATCAAATCTATTTTGTCTTTAAGATCAGCAACTTTTACCCCTTTTTTAGTGTGTAAGTTTCGTTGAGGAGTATATTTAGCAAAACTTCTTTTTAACTATCTGTATGGTTTACTATCTGTTTTAGATAGGTTTTAAATTAATATCATAATTTGAATTGAATCTGCTTTAGAAATTGGTGTTTAAGCTGTTTCATTGAATCTTAACCCAATGGCATTTTAGCATTAATTATTTTAGAAAAATTGATATTGTAAGTTTTCCAGTATTTTCAACTTAATATTAGCACTTATCATTGTTGTTTATATTAATTTTATTTTATAGCCAGCCAATAATATATGGTTATACTTGTTTTTTGCATTATCAGCATAAATACAGAAACATCCACTACACGAAGATCTTTTTAATATTATGGTAGTATTAAAGACTCTGTCAGCTTCTAAATTCAAACTTTTAACTACATTTTCGTTGTGTTTTGTCTTTATAACGTTTGCCCGCTTGTTTTTGATCTATTTATGAAAGAGTTAAACCTTGATCAGCTTTTCTGTTTTTTTGCATATATAAAACTTTTTCTTTGTGAAAGCTTGTAGATAAACTTTGACATATATGAAAAAACTGCTACTTTAGTAAAAAACGTTTCAAAACGAGCATAAAAGTTCGAAACTGAAAACCATGACTGTTCTTAAAATGTTGTTTAACGAAATCGTCTTTTTGTATATAAACTCAATCGCAAAAGCTTTAAAAACATATTCCGTTTATATCTATATAAAAACGAAGCCAAATATAATGCTAAATTTTTTATCGGTATTTACAATTAGTAACACAGTTGACAAAAACGTTCATCTTTGCTGTTATAGAAAAAGAATTTCAAAACATATTTATATATGAATATAGTTTAGCGTTTTTGCTTTGATTGAAGAGCTTATGAAAGTGTTTTCTTATGTTTTTTTATCTAATTAGATTTAAAGTTTACAATAAATATTTTAAACACCTGATTGTTTCAGTGGTCTAAAAAACCTTTCGTTTTATTTAGATACCTTTTTTTTCTTTTGAAATTGAAGTTGTTTTATTTATCGACATAAAATATTTATATTGTTACGAATACTTATATCCTAAAAAGCGAATTTATTTGGGAGAACCTTAAAAAAATATTGTCTGTAATCAAATGAACAAAAACATAAACACACGATTACGAAAACTCAAGATTATAAAGAAATAGACATTAAACAATAAAGTGCTATTGAAGAATAGTTATACTGAAGTAAATCAATAAAGCCAAGTTATATTTCATTTCTTCAAGCGAGAGATTACAAATCGTGTCTAACGGTAGACAAATTTTCTTAAAATTGTTCTTTTATTATAAGACTATGTGAATAAATTAATTGAAGAAAACTCTTTTTCATTTCAACGTAATTGTTGTGTTATAAAAAAAACATTTCATACTTAATTTTTATTGAATTAATATATTTCATCTGCTTTGATTCCTCTAATTAAGTAAATTACTTCATTCATTATTTTCTTCCGCAACACTATTTCTACTGAATATCCTCTACTCTCCCATTTTTTAATGATTTCTAAAGGTTTATTTACTTCTATAACTAAAACTACAACCTCCTTTATTTCCACAGTTTCAATAAATCTGTTAATGACTTCCACTCCGTTGTTTCCTCCAGAATAAGAAGCTTTAAATCCTTTGGAAACGAAGCGTGTGGGGACATATGGCGGATTAAAGAAACAAAAGTCGATACGATCTTGTTTAATTCCATTGAGCAAATCAGTGAAGACATAATTAAAATCTTTTAAAATTGGGATATTGAAATTAATGTCAGTCTGCATGTAAAAATTCGAAGGGGCTCTTGACTTCAATTGTTGAGTTATGAACCCGCTTCCTGTGCCAATTTCAAGAACATTTCTACAATTCTTTTTGCTTATAAATATCGGAAGTAAATATTCCAACAATATGAAAGTATCATCATTTGGTGAGTAAAACAAAGGCTCATCGAGAGCTATTTCGTTTTCTGAAGAATAGTCAAGTAAATATGCTGCATCAGTTTTTCTTTTATCCGAGGGCTCATCACAATTGAAGCTTCCGGTTGGGTTGTCAGTCACTCCCATGGTTTCTTATCATGATACAGTTTTATATTTTTTTTAACCTCATCTTCATATTTATCTTTTGATTTCCTTAACACCCCAGTGGCCGATTGATTGGCAGGACTAGCGATATTAGGGGTCATTAACAGATGTTGTAGCCCTTTGCAGATATCCAATATTCCCATACTTGGTTTCCATTTGTGTGGTTGTAAAATATCTAAACAGACGTACCCATCGGTATAAACATTTGGATGAAATACCGGAGCATCAAAAACAACGTGCGGGGGTTTATATGGATAAGTTTCATTAACCAGGATATATACTCTATAATATGAATTTAAGTAGAGCTCCGTGGGAGGACCAGGAAAACCACATTCAATTACCACACTAGCTTTCTTAATCAAATGAGCTCTAGTCGGATTGGTTGGTTCGCCTTCGCATCTCTTGATATAAAAGAGATAGGGTCTGTTTTTATTAATCTGTAATAACTCGGTATTAAGTCTTTGCATGGGCAGTTATTTCTTAAGCTAATTTTAGACAAAATTTCTTATTATAATAATATAATAAGACTTCTTAAATATTTGTAACAACTATATTTACGATTGAATATCAACTACCCGCTTTCCGAAAAAAGCTATATTAATATATTGACAAAGTATATGGCACAAACTCGTTTATATAAAACGGAAATTAACGTGTGAAAACTCAAGCTAAACAGTTTCACTTTGTTAACTAAATAGAAATTAGATTTAAGATTTATATATTTTTAAGAAACATAAAAGTTTCTGGTTTATATAACGCTTTAGTTTAGAGATGAGGACGTGAGAATATGTTGTTTTAATGATTTGACATTTTTTATTAAAATTTTTTTTTCAAAGTCGAATACATAAATTCTTTTGCTGAAAATGCAATTAAAATTTTTTTTCGTTTTTATTAGTTACACTAGGGAGAATAAAAGCTAAATTACGTTTAGTTAAACCTAACGAGTCTTTTCTGTGAATATTAAATGAAAATCGAATATAAACACCGTACTGACACTGCTTTATGTTTCGACAATAACGCCACAACTACTTGAAAATAATTAAAACGTGTCCCACTGTCGTTCATCGAGTTATATAGATAAGTTTCGTAGTTTATGTTGTTTAAATACGCCGTATCGAAGACAAAGCCGAGCGTTTGATAAAAACGGCAATTTGTTTATTAAAACTTTTTTTATATAATGGAATATTAACCGACTATATTGAAAGACAAGTGTTCTTCTAACTTATCGATGATTCTATTTTGATATTTTAAAAAACGTTAAAACTGAATGTTTTCAAACCGTCGCAGAAACTTAAATTCTTAACTTACTTTAATAGACAACAAATTTTTAATTAAATTTCATAACACAATGTTGATCTAAAAACTCAGCAGAATCAAAACTCTTAATTCACGACGAATTTATATACAACTACAAAGAAGCCAAGAACAATATGAGAATAAAAAACAACGTCAATATTTCGAAGCTATTTTATCTACGAACAAGACTAATATTTCGATTGTGCACAATCACGCTAAATAAATGCAAAAATAACAAGTTTAGAGTTTGAAAGCCAGCTCTAAAAAAAACTAAATAACCTTCAGAGAAATAATAAAGAACATTGTAGTTCAATTAACAAGTAAGCTAAACGAACCAGATTAAACAACAGTACAAAAATAAAATCAACAGGTAAAAATATAACTAAAAAAAAATATAGAAAACTAGACTTCTTATCATTAGAAGATTCAAACACTCTTAATTTACTTAAACAGAACTCAAGAGAAAAGTATTTCATATATACGACGGAGACACTGTCGAGATCCGACATATTATATATGTGTCATTTCGACGAACAACAGTTATAAAGGCCGTTGTCTGATAAATAGACAGAACATTCTACGGTAATGCTTAATTTAATGTGTCAAAAAAACACAAACCAGAGCTTTTTGTATTTAAAAACTAAACAATGGATTACGTTTTAGCTGAATCAGAAGATGAAAAACTATATATTGGAATATTCGAATATTTATCAAAAACAAGAGATAGACATTCCCATACAATAGTTTCAGATTTTTAGGCTGATTTAATCAATGCAACCTTTTTCTGGCTTCTAAAAACCAACCTATCGACGTGTCTTTTCCATTACGGCAGTGTTTATAGATAAATATAAACGTTGGGGCTAAACACCTTATATGTAAACACTTAAAAATTTTTAAAACACATAAAGATGTATTTTTTTTAGCTTTCGTATCACCAAAAAATAAAAATTTTAAAAGATAAAAATGCACAAATTCTTTTTAAAGCGGTGATTTTAAACAAGCTCACTCATTTAATACTTACTCGACGAAAACATATATATAAACCGAAAACAAAACGCGAAATAAAAAAAAACCTCTTTTTTAATACAACACAGCATCTTTGGTCAGTACTAAAACATAACAAAAAATATATTCTTAAAAATTGCCTATAAAACCCAAGCATCGAAGTATGAACAAAACCTTTATTTCTGCTTCCCGCACCTAGAAAAAACATTGAAATAATTAAAACAAAAGAAGAAAGTGTAAAAAGCTAAAAAAAACAAAAAAAAAGTGTCTTATTTTCAACAAAGACTAAATGAAAGAAGAAAAGTTAAAAAAATCGTAACAAGATATTCGATATTGAAAAACATATTTTTTTGTGACACTAGAAAAAATACACGAAAATAAACTCTCTTCTTAAACATTATTTATCTTTGTATTTTTACAGGGTGTAATGTGTATTTAAGTTTTTGATAGAATCTCGCTGAGTTTTTAATTAAATGTTTTTTGATTTAAAAACTTGTAAAAATATTTTCGATAATTCTGGTGACAATTTTTTTCCCTCGCGCGGCCTGGCGGCATCTGGATTATGAATAAGATAAGTTTGCTTTCTTTTTTATAGGATTAGATTAAAATCAAAAAAATAGCCACGTTATAGTAATTTTTTTTCGGTCCCTACAATTACTCTTGAGTATAAAAGACAACTTTTTTGTTTTTTCTAAGTTTTTTTATTCATCAAAAAACGTGTCAGAAACCTGTTTGTTAACCTCTGTGATTCAATAATATGAAACAAATATTATATTTTTATTTGCACAACATGGCTGTTACAAAATAATATATTTATTTCATGTCGTTTTTTTTATCATAAATCTTAAATATATAAGAAATTCGTGCTAAACATCGAAATAATAAACTAAAGAACTGTTTGAATATATCATCAAAAGTAAAAAAGGCATGTTGTTCAAGTATAAATAAACTTAATTTATAATTTAAAACTTTTTTTTACCCAATACAGGCTGTAGTTAACGAATAAAAACAAATAGAAACTAGAAATGTTATTTTAATCGCAAACGACGATTTGTAAAGAATAATTAAACAAACATTAGACATTGATATATTATATATCTACATATTATACTGTAAAAAACAAATTAAATGTAGAAATTTCTGTTTTTTGGCTCAAGCTCTCTGAAAAACTCTACGACATTAAAACCAATAAAGGACATCAGCACATTTGTTTATATTGTTTTCTTGCTTTTATTGACTATAATCTTCTATAATTCAACATATTCTTTATTTATGTTTTTTTATAAGTCGACCAACTCAGAATAGAGATGATACTTGCGATCTGTTTTCTTATTTTCTGAAACAAATAACAACCTAACTATAGTAATTACTTTTTTTAAAAGCGAACAAGTATCTTATTGATGGCACATATATATTAAAGTTAAAACTCTCAATGAGACGTGAACGCTTTTCCATACCGATGATTATATCTCTATTACTTTTAATAAAATTTTTGCGCTTTGTGCACGAGTTTAAAAAAAAGTTTTTAAATTTTTGCAAGTCAATAAACTTTAAATCGTTCGAAATTACATATTCTGAAGTTTTTTATGTTGTTTGAATCAGATAATTACTAATGTTTGCAAATATTATGAAACCTCTAATAAAATACACTTCTATTGTTAAAAAAAAAACATTAAAGAAAAGAAATTTTTAGAAGTAGAGAATCTTATAACTGTGATGTTTTTAACCTTTTTTTAGTAAACCGCCTTCTGTTTCCTTATTCTTTTAAAAAAAATTAAAAAAAAAAAGATGAAAAGTATCAAATATTTACGGTACTTACTTTTTATATACCATCTCCCCTTCACACACCCTCTCTCACTTAACTATAATTTTAATTAAAATTTTTACACTATAATTCTTAATAATCAAAAAAATCAGTAAAAATCAAGTCATTATATAGCTTTTTTTTCAAAAATTTTGTTTTGAAACGACGTGAAGACATATATTAGTGTGCTTATGATACTAAACGAACAAAAGTGAAGTACTAACAGATTTAATGAAAAGATAAACTATTAAGAAAAGAACCATATAGGCCAACCTTCGATTTTGAGCTTTACTACGCAGTAGTGATTAAAAATAGAGGTTTTCGATTAATAATTGTTACACCCCACAAACCTCCTTCAATTCCCTTTTTTTTATATAATTAACTATATTAAATAAAAAAAGCTTCTCTAGCCGGAATCGAGCGGCCGTTCTATAGTTTACTACTATATATGATACAAGCTCAGCTACGTGGCTATAATGTTACTAAATATATTCTACAAATAACGAAACGAAACGAAACGAAAAAATAAACATAAGTAAGATTATAATAAAATTATAGTGCGAATAGATGTTTTTGGCCTGCGGAGGATGTCTGTGAGGTGTTACAATAATTTAAAATAAAAAAAAAAGTTTGTCGTTGGTTTTTATTTAAATATTTTTTGTAAACGAACTTATAATAAAAACCACTTTAATCAAAAATATAGTGAGAGTATACTAAACGAGTACCAGGTTTACTATACATAGTTTTTAATAAATTGATACACATTCCCTATAAAAAGAATGAATCATACAGATATTAATCTATCTTGTTTATTGTAGCTAAGAAAATAAATGTTTGTATAGCGAAAGTAATTAAAAATGAAAGCAACTGTGGTGTTTGTAGACTTTTTCTTATTATTAAAAACTAAATTCAGGTTAATAGTTGATTTAAAATAAAGCACTTCATGCCTTTATAATTTCGTTTTTTAGTTTTTAAAGATTCATTTTCCAATCTCAAAAACATGTAGGTTGAAAACATTATTTTTTAATTTTACTTGATATAGAACTTATTAAATACATATAGATGATTTAATCTTATGAAAATAAACGCAAGTTGTATAGACTAGTGGTACTCTAAAGATATAAAACAAAAATTATTTTAAATTTAGCCAAAAGACAAACCTTTTTTTATAGTTTAAAGTATAAGACTCAGCTCTATATACATACTGGCCGAGCCCGTATACACTCTCTCTCACTTAAATTGAAAAAAACTATTAAAAAACAATTAAGCAAAAAAATTTAAATTAAAACTAACCAAAAAGTAACCAGAATTTTTTTAATTTACAACTAATATTTATTTTTTTTAATTTGTAACTATTAGTTGTTAAGTCTTAAATTTCGCTTGATAACTTTTGGTTTTTTTTTCAAAAGATAGCATTTTATTTGATTTGATAGTTCGTTCGTTTTGGTTCGATTTCGGTGGCATAAACGACATTAAATTGCGTATTTACAGCGTTTTAAAGATAAAAATGTAAAAATAGTATATATAATATTCATGCATTATTTGGTTGTTTTTAGTAAATTAAATTGTAGTAGATTTTTATTTATTCCTTTTTCACTCTCAGGGACGACTTGCGTCGTTATGGAAATATAGTTTTTTTTTACGCATTGGTGTCTGGGTCGATATAAAAAATTAGGTTTTTTTGCACGCGACGTTTTGAATCGACATGTAATTATAGCCTTTATTTCGAATGACAACTCGGGTCGATATGTAATTCTAGCTTTTTTTTCACATGTCGGCTTGAGCCATCACGGTAATTTTTTTTTGAAAGTAACGAGTACAGGCGTTATGAAAAACATGTCTTTCACATAAATGACAACATAATCGTTGTGTAAAGTATGTATTCTTATCTATATTGAGTTTCATACTCTCATTATAAAACGAGCTATTTGTCATACGACAGATGTGTGCGCCGCATAAAAACACCTTTGTTATATATGTGTTTTTATTTATCTTGTAAAACCTAGTTATTAAACAATACTGTCAACTGTCGTCATTAAATATACGAGTTTTATGATGTATATGTAGTTCGAGTTGTAATTATAAAAAAAGTATAAGTCAGATGTTGCTTTTGATCTGAAGATGTGCTGAGTAAAAATTAGAATTTACGTAATATTCATGTTTTTTCTACTTTGTTTATTTTTCTTTTGTTAGTTCTCAATTAAAACTTTAATGAGAAAAAAAACGTGAAACTCCAAACCTGAACAAATAATCGTTAAAAAATCAAAATATAAAGCCGAATTCGAAAAGCCAAATCTGAATTTCCGAATTTTAAAAACGACCTGAAAGCCCAGCGCTAAAATCAGTTTTAAAAAAAACGTTTGCGAAAACAAACCAAAATACTCGCTGAAACATTAAATCTGAGAATATTAATTAAAAATTTTGAATCATATATCCTAAGACAGTGTACCTTCGTCTTCTAGATTAGACAAAAGCGATTATTTTTCTTTTTAAAGTATTTGGGTTTTTATTTTAATATGGCTTTGAAGTATTTAACGATTTTTGAAATTACTTTTTTTATTGTTTTTTTCAAAATTTAAACTTCTCAGAATTCCTTATAATTTTTTTAAAAAAAATAAAATAGTGAAATAGAACAATTATTTGTTTATTTAAAACGTTTTTTTGAGGGAGACCGAGAAGGAATAATAAAGACTATACTATGGGAAGAAGTGAGTGTATAACTAGCACGTGGATTTAAACAATTCGTCGCTATATGTCAAAAAAACATTACACCGGTTTACATATTAAAGGATCTGTTTTTTTGTTTAATAAAATTTAATGTCATCGAGAATCACTCAATATATTTTATTTTTTAACTTTTTGATTGACGTTCTCTGGGCTTTGTGCCTTTTTCAGTTGACTTAAAAAAAACGCGTCTAATAAAATAAACAAGACACATGTTGATTTAATATATCTCACTTTTCGTTAGTTATATGATATTTAGTTCGTTGCTCTCTCATTTCACTAGAACATTTATTTTCGCTAATTCGCTTGTTAACTTCTGATCGTTTTTTTATAATGATTTTTGCGTTGGTTTATGTGATATTTGAAACATTTATTTTTTTTTTTATGTTAAACGTTTTTTTTCAACACATTTTTTTATTATCAGCTGTTTTTTTTAACATATATACTAGCACAAGAGACAGGTGTTGCTAAATTTCAGAAAGCTCAGATGGATCGGACAATATCTCTCTCTTTATATCACATTGGATCTCACAAAATAACCTTGTCTACTAATATGAATATAAGACTACAGTATTTGTTTTTCATTAATACGTTTTCTGCTGTAACTAGTTTTTTAAAGCAGAGAGTGAAGATTTAATCGATTGAACGATCAAACAAAATGTTTAATAAAAAAAATATGTTCTGCAAAATGAATCATAAATACACTTATGACTATCAGTTTTATTATATTGTGCAATTCAGCAACGCGAACATATAAAGAAAAAAAACTCTAGTTCAAAACTTCAAACTCGATACAGTTGTTTGTATGTTAGCGAACAAAAATGTTTTTTACATAAAAATTTTACAAAAAGAAACTCTAGAATTAACGTATGGGGATAAATTAAACAAGCACTTTGAGGTGAAACAAATACGAGAAAAGCTTAGTTCTATAAAATATAAAAAAATTTTTTTTCGAGTGAAATAGCCGAGAAAGGTTTAAATGTCGTATAGATAGATGCCCCTATACATGACGACAAAGTCAAACATATATTTAAACTGAGTTTTTATACTTTTAATATAGAACATCGAATGAAAGGAATATGTTTATATTTAAAGAGTTTACTAAAACGACTCGACACGACTAAGTTAACAACTACAAATAAAATAAAAAATCTAATAAACTGTTACGTAAAATATTGAAAATAGAAGAGGGTGTAAAATGAAAATTCTAATTCTTTATTTATTGTCGACATTTCATTAGAATACAATATAGAACGATAAATACTAGATTTTTCTATTCACACAAGTTTAATTTGTCTTAAAAATACAGAAAAGTATGGAAAAACATCGATGGCTTTAATAGAGTTATCTGATAAGTATTAATATATAATATAAAATAAAGTCCACATCTAATGTGTTTATGTCTAGCTCGTGGTGAGTTCCTAACAAATATATGAACAAGAAACAATCTTCTCGACACATGTTTACATTACGGATTCTTTTGAATATACGGATATGCCGTATTTATTCTTTAGGCAAAAAGAGAACGTTTTCTTGTAAATTAAAAAAGTTTTTTATACTTTCACCTGTAAACGAAAGTATAAAAAAAAGTTTTATTTTTTAGAAAACAAATGAATATACACATTGCACAACATTAAAAATTAATAAAGTAAAATTAAATATAGAGCCATAGTTTTTAATTAATATTTTATATTCGATTTTTCAAGGTTAATAAACGCAAATATGGGTATTATAGCCGCTCGTAACTAATGAATTAAACAAATAAACACCATAAGTGCGTTTAATAAAAGAAATAGTTTTTGAAAAGAACACTGTAAATTTTTCAACAGGAACTTAAGCTCTAAGACAAAAAAAACATAAAAACATGAAAATTGGCTTTTCAAGAGTAGAGAGTAACAGTTTCTAGTTGTGTTTCATAAAATTTAAAATTTTTTAAATTAACGTTAACTGAAGACAGGAGAGGGTTTGCTGTCTACTTTCTAAATAAGTTTTAAAGATATTTCCTATTTTGCATACAGGCAATTTTGAAAAAATGAAACTTCTTTTGACCTATGCAAAACGATAAGCTCTCAATTACTTTTCAAAAGTAGAAGATCTCTCATATGTTGAAACTAACAAGTATATGAATAAAACCATTTCTCGACGCATATTTCTAACATAGTTTATTTAGATATGCGATGTATAACTGGAGATCGTGGCTGGTAACGAGACTTTTGTGTCATAATATAATTCAGCTTGTGTCGAAAAATTATCTATAATACATTATCATCCTATCTCGAGCACGCGTAAAATATAGACGTAAAATTCAACAAGCAAGACAGTTTTTTAGAATTACAATCATATAAGTAACAATTATACAAAATATGTTAAAAATCAAAAATTTCTTTCTAAACACCCTTTACTAATTAGCATCGAATATAAACCATTAGCTTTATAGACTCGAATAAAACTTTTTTTGTAATTCCCAAAGAGTCAAGTGAGTCAGACAATGTTTTAATTTCAAAATTTTTGGTTGAACTTCTATATATTTTAAATCCTCTCCACGTCTTTTTTATAACTATAAACTCACCGTCTAAACAAACAAAGCAATGTCTTAATGAAAATCTTTCAGTATAAAATTTTTCCTTGTTTAATTTATTCCAAAATAGATATTTAATATATATCGTTTTATAATTATTCAGAGAAATATGTTGCTGATGCTCACCTTCTGTTTCGTTTTTTTCGCAATTAAATAAAATAATGGTGCGTTTTAACCAAAAATAATACATATTCGAACTGTATAGAGTCGTCTGGAACAAAACTTTCTGTTTATGTTTTTTTTTAATTTTATCAAAAATTAGACAACGTGTATTTTTAAATAGAGCTATACCTGAAGGAACGATTCCTGCATCTATAATAGTTAGATACATATTAAATATTTCATGAATGTCTTCTTCTTTAATTTTTTCTCTACATAATGTTTTTAATATTTCTAAGTTTTCGAACTGAGAATAATCATCTCCGTTAATTTTCATCGTAATCAAGTTGTTGGCAAAAGGGAGAGTGTCCAGGTGATAAAGAATTAATATTAAGTTGTTAAGAATGGGATATTCTTTAAATTTTTGTTTAAGCCGAGCTTTCGCTTTTTTATAAACTTGAACTCTATTATAGCGTTTGTAGAACGGATTTAAGTTGTACAGAACTTGCTTTTGTTTTCTCTTTCTGTCTTTGGCAAGATCTAAACTGATACTTGAAGTTTCTAAACTATCGGTTATCGAAGGGGTTGTGCTTAAATTTGGCGCTGTTGTTTCATGGCCTGTGCTGATACTTGATGAAATCGAGGGAGATTTTTCTGTTGCTAATGATATGTCTGTTGCTGTTTCAAAATCAGCTTTATGTCTTAGTGAATGTGCTGTCTCTATAGCAGGGTTAGTTAACATTGGTCTTTCTGCTTCTGATTCCATTGATGTGTGGTATTCAAGTTCTGTGCTCGTGGTTATAGACAAGGAACTTCTTTCGGAACTAGAAAATAAATTCAAGGAGCGAAGTTTATTCAGAACGGACAACTTGGAAAGCATGTTATTGTTTATATTTTTATAATAAATTGAATTGCGATTCTTATAAATTGTGATCATCAAGAAAATAAACAACTTTTATTTTTTGTTAATTTGAAGTATTACAAACAAATTTTTTTTTCAAATGTTTCTGACTTTAAGTATTTTTTTAAGAATATGTTTGAGCGAGTATTTTTCTTTAGAAGTCAAAGAAACTTTGTGTGGGGGAAAAATTGTTCTTCATGAAGTATATCTACGTGATATGACGTGGCGTGTGCGAGTTTGGGCTCATGTCTGGGGGGGGGGGGGGGGGGGGGGGGGGGGGGTTTTTTTTTTTTTTTTTAAAAAAAAATAAAAAAAAATTTTGGGAAAAAAAAAAAAAAAAAAAAAAAAGGGTTGGAAGAGGGGGG
>SBJP01000451.1:0-14971 GCA_014805705.1 Cucumispora dikerogammari
CCCCAAGTGACTTTTGCCAACATTTCTACTATAATTATTTTATTTTTCTATTTTAAAATCCTATCTCGGATTTTACCGCGAGGCTTACTTAATGATCTTAATAAATCTCTATATTTTTAAATAGAAATGCCTATCCCGGATTTTATCGATACCCGGATTTTACCGCTACAGTTATGTGCTCTATCGATTTATTAATAGCGCTATTTCTAAATTATATGTTCGTCTATTCTTAAAAAAAATAAAGATGTTGTTTTTAATTTTTAAAAATATATTTCCAATTAAAACTTTTCATTTTTTCTTTATGTTTTTAAAATTTTTTTTCTATTTTACAATCTTTTTTTTTCGAAAATACAAAAATCTATTACAAGATTTAACATATACAGAATTAATTTGAAATTTGAATCTTTTACTTTAATTAAACAGCAAAAACTTGTTGTTAAAAACAATGGTCTTTAAAATTGTCGTCAATCTTGTGTTTTTAATAATACAAACGAAAAAAAACACGAAAAAAATTTAAAAAAAACGTTCGATAGTAAATAAACAGCTTTTAAAGCATTTCAGGACTACATTAAGATATAATTTTATTATAAATCGTCTATAAGAATCGCTAAGAATTAAAAACCACACTTGCTTTAAGACACAAGAAAACAAATTATCAACAACATCACGTTCATTTGATTTTTATAAAACTTCTTTATTATATTTTGAAAAATAATAAATTTTCGCCAAATAAAAATTACTTCTTTTATAAAAATCCGTAATTTTTACTAAATTTATATAAACAAACTATAAGGTAAATTACAAATTACATATTAAAAAAAAATTTTACTAGAAAAACATAAAAACCTAAGTTCTAATAGATCAAAATGTTAGAATAGAAAACAATACAACTAAATTGAAAAAATATAAAATGTCGAGCTCTTTTTTTGTGTGTGTAATTTATAATACGCTAAATATACGCTATAAAATGTTGAGGTCAATTTATATGTTTCGTAAGTATGTTATAAGCTGACAAAAAAGGCCGATAAGGGGGTGCCATGAGTTACATTGCGACTAATGATACTCAAAACACTCCACCTTATCTTTATATATCTTATATTGTAATTACTATAAGCATGTTTATAAATAGTGGTTTCCATCGACTCGAACGTTTGTAAGCGTTTAGTTATATAAAACATAACCTCCGAGCGAAAATGACCACGCGTTAATAACCCTCACGATATATGCTTCAACCGTCTGTTGATGACCAATTATTCTTTTTAAAAACAGAATGACATAATCAATAAAATTATTCTTTTAAATTAAAATAACAAAAGAATTATATTTTTCATTTTTTAGAAAAAAACACAAAAACATTCATATTTAATGAAAGCTTTCAATTTGATGCGTTTTGGCGTCTTTAAATAAGTGACTTGGTTTTTGTATTTGATTTTTGTCAAATAAGACTCATTAAATTCGTCACAAACATCGCAACTGATATAAAAAGTCTAAATTTTGGGTCTAATATTTTTATCGGGTGTAACAACTATAAACAACTTGATTAAAATTAATAAAAAAACAACATTAAATGCATCTCTTCAATGACGAGATATAGTGTAATATCTAGTACTCTGTAATAAAAAAATCGGCTAAATTCGGATATAAATTCCCCCTTTTTTTGATTTAAAAATTAAAAAAAAAACTTGAATTGAATTTATTAGATAATGATTAACCCAAAAATGGTCCATATTTTTTCAAACACGTTTTTTTCAAGGCGTTTAAATTTAAACTCTAAAACCAAACTTCGTAAGATGGTTTTTTTTGATTTGTTCCTTGTTTTTTTATGTATTTTTTTAATCTGCCTCATAAGGATTCTATCCCCTGTGTATGAATCATAGGGTTATCGGGGCCGACAAAGTGTTGGCTATGGTTTATTCTTAAATAACTAAAAAAACCTTTTCGAGCCCAGAATAACCCCTCCATTCATCTGTTATTATCGTTGAATTTGTTTTAACATGCCTTTTCAATATATCAGTTAGAATAGTTGCACTTCGGTTTTTTACGAGTTCATAAAAAAATTTTTTATGTACCCTACAAACTCCCCCGAGACACCAAATTGTTTCCGGAACTCCACCCACATTACCTTTTCTCTTTGTAAGTTTTGTTTCATCCACCTCAACAATACGACCCAAACCACCAATTTTCAGGTTTTCTTGTCCTTGTAGTTTCGAACGGATAATATCTAAAACCGACTTAAAACCATCAAAACTCACCTCTAACTCGTGAATCATATCTTTTATTAGTGTATCTCTAGACCACAAATAAATAATCATCACTATGGTTTTTAAAGAGCGACGTAAACCAAAAAAAATAGAATCTTTTCGGATACTAATTTTTCTTTTTAAACACTTCTTAGCCAAACAACGCCATCTCAAACCATCCTCGGCTTTTTTCACCCTCAAAACCATAATCTTCCTATCATCTTTACAAAATCTATTTTACTTTAAAAGACCCATTTTAACACATAAATTAAAACAACCGACCACAGGATCTCATTCAATTTCAACTCTCTTTCTCGTCCACATGTGGGAGGGGGGTGTTTTTTTTTAAATCAAAAAGGGGGGGCTTATATCCCAATATAGCCCAAATTGTTTTTTTTCTCTGTTAGCGCTGTCAAAACACAAATCAAAAAATTGTCTATGAGAAAGAACTTTTTATTTGAAAAAAAACATTTTTTTAATTTCACGTGTGAGTCATTAACTCTTTAGATAATAAGGATTTTTCGATAAAGCTTCTTCACTTTTTTTTAAGAAATTCTTCTTTAATTTCAATTTTTTTATTTTTCGTGAAAAATATTTTAACATTACTGATTGTTGATATATAGTTATTGATAAGACATTCTCTATTTAAGAACGTAAATTAAAAAAATATATTTCTATATTATCGCGGTCTAACGTTTTTTTTAATCACTTAATTATTGTAGTAAAGGGTCTGCCATAATGTTTTTTGTAGCTTAAACCTTTTATTTGCAAGACAATAATGTTTTTATAAAAAATGCTGCTTTTTTTTTCGATACTTATATTTTAAATATATGTTTAAAAAATTACAATAAAAACAGGGTCTCAAAAAGCAACTTTAGTATATAAAATATCTAGCTAGTGTTTTTCGCTTCTCTGGGATTAAGTTTAATAAGTAAATTTAATGTATTACATTTACTTCTATTGTTACAAAAAGGAACTTAAAACAAATCAATAGGGGCATTGCAATCGCGAGTTTTTAAAGGAAGTAAAACTGTTATTGTTTTTTCTAAACAATATCAAAAACAATAATAAAAAATTTCGTAAAACGTTTTAGAAGCTTCTGGTTACTGTTTTAAAAATAATTTTAGTATATATGTAAAACTGACATATTGATAAATTAAACCATTTTTCATATAAAAAAACTGTTTGCTTTTTATACCATGTTTTGTTATCGGTTCTTTTTTTCTTACAACCAAATATTTTGTTCTAATGCTTTAAGTCTAAAAGAAATCCCAGAAACACAATCAAATTTGTCGAATGAAGAAACTGCACAAGCCAGTTTATTTGAAGATTCTCTTTTCTTTCAGTGTACCACATCAATCATAACCGAAGTCAAAACCGTATTGAATTCGGCTATTTTTCAAAAAATTGAAGCTTTTCAAACATCTATGTTGAAATCTTCACTTCTAGATAGCAAAAATACAGAGCAAATTGAATTTTTTATTGCTCAAATAACAAACATAGTATCTAATGTCGATTTTCTAACGCGATTATTAAGTGACTTCGGAGACATACTCTTAATTAAACGATACAGTTTCACCTTACACCTTGCTATAAGCAAATTGCCTGAATTAAGTGAGTCCATTAAAGAGAAATATCTTAATGTGCCTTTTTTACTAACAGTTTTGAAGAGAGATGTGTTGTCGTTTATAATATCAAGAATGAAAAACGAAAACTCGTATTACAAGAGCTCTGTTGGGGTTAACAGTCTTGTCTTAGAAAATATCACTAAATGGTATAATAAACAAATGTCTTCTTTGGAAAAAGTGTATAGCGATATAAGAAAAAAAGAAAGTGATTTGTCTTCTTAAGTAAATGTAGACCATAAGTGAAATATATACACTTTAAGAAAGGAGTTTTCATTAAACAAAACTTTTACACTTTTTTTATTCTATTATTTATTTATTACTTTATTACAGTAGCAGGGGATTTAATTAGACTTGCTGTGCTCTTATTTATATAAACGGAATATTGATCAACCATATACTTTATAATATAACAGCTTGCGACTCTAACACATCGCCTATGTTAATCGCTTCACACGTTGACAATGACGTTTTTTAGTTGGAAAATATTTAAAATAATTGCGGCTTATTTGCAAAAAATAATATAAAAATATAAGCAAAAATATACGAAAAAAAGAAAAGATGAAATTCAATATGTTAAAATATATATAATGATATTATTTTATTATTATATCAAGTCAAGCACTATTGTAACTTGAAAAAAAAGGCATGTGTATAATATAAAAAATCTAATAACAAAAATCGTTTTTTTCTGAGATTTTTCTTACGCAACAACTGATAAAAATCATTTTGTTTGTAAAAAAACAAAAAATATTCGAGTTGTAAGCAAATTCTTTTGTTTTTTACTGTTTATTTTTAAAGCTACATACAACATAGTTATTCGACTTTTGCTCGTTTTTTTTTAATGACTTATATATTTGTCATTCGACTTTTAGACGTTTTTTTTAATGACATATATATATATGTTGAATTCGTCTCTTAGATAATTTTTTTAAAGACACTATATGTGTGTCATTCGACTTTCGGGTGATGTTTTTTAATGACACAAATGTGTGTTATTCGAGTTTTGGTCAATTTTTTTAATAACACATGTATGTGTCACTCTGTGTAAAACGATCAAAATAAAAGACATCTGCTTTTTAAATAACTTAGTAAATACTACAATTTTTATTTAGTATTTGAATTAAGTGATTGATTATCCAAGGGCTTCAAAAATATATCTTTAATTTTTCCATATAGCCACAATTATTTTTTATTTTTGTTTTGACTAGTTAATGTGGTAATTATTTTCGTATTTGTTCGTATTTTACATACTTATCTGTACTTTCTTATACTTTTCCGTTGCTTTTCCAAAATTTTACATTTTTTTCTATATTTTGCATATTTCTCGATATTTTCAGTATTTTCTCAAATTATTATATATTCTGGTATGCGGCTGTTCCTTACATGACTATTTCTCATACGAACATTTGCCTTTGAACTGTTCGACATAACGCGATCGGCTATAGGTCAGTCTGCAACAAGTAATTAAATTTTATATTTTTCTCTTAGTTTTTAATTTCAAAAAACTCTGGAACGTTTTTATTCGTATTAACTTGAAAAAAGTGGCATGTACTACTTTTGGCGGTAGACGCAAATAAAACGATTAGCCATAAATTAAAAAGATCTCATTTTTTCTACTTTCGCTCATGGGCGAAAGTAAAAAAAATATGACTAAAAAAAATCATGTCAGAGTTAAAAAAAACGACATGAAAAGAGGAGCCAATATTAGATTCTTGCACGAGTTTATATTCAACTAATAAAAGAGTTTGCATGAAACAAGCATAGAGAGATGCATCAATAGAAAAACGCATCTAAACTCACAGCGCAAAGCGACAACGTTAATACATTTACACCAGGGGTAGGTAAACTTTTTCATTGCCGGGCCGCATCGGAAAAAGTTTTTTTCATGGCAGGCCGCATGCTCACTTTTATTTAACCAAATTAAATTTCCAAAGCCTATAATTTCATGTCTTTGCTTTTTTTTTATAATGCGAAATCAACAAAAAAAAATATAAAAAATTTAGTTATTAAAAACAAAACTAACCCAAGTTTAATTATATTATAGTCGTACTTTATGTAAGAAAATCATAAATTTTGTACATCTTTTACTGTTTTTTCACGCAATGAGATGTATATAATTGTTTTAAGTTTTTGATGATTTTTTTGAATTGGAGAGTCATTTTATTAGTTGTTATTTGCATAATAGTTTGCAGGTTACAATCGTTAACAATGTTCTGTTTTTAGACTTGTTTATTTTAAGAATCGAAAAAACTTGCTCAAATATATACGTTAATCCATACAGTGTCAAAATTTTGAAGCCAAAGTTTTTAAGTTTAGAAAAGTAGCTTCTTATAAAAAACTATAAAACTCTAGCAGTTTAACTGTCTTAAACTTTTTCTTTAAATCATTGTCTACATGGAGGTCAATCATGCCAAACTGCAGATATTTCTGAGTTGAATATAGATTCACATTAAAAGTCGGACTGAGAACATTGAAGTAAATATCCAAGCTTTTAAAGCATTTAAATCTTTTTTCAAACTCAACGGACAAGTTATCTATCTGTAATTTGTATTTTATTGCAAAGATTGCAGAAAATATTTGACTGTCTTAGCATAGGAAAATATGAAAACATGTTATCACTCGCTTGTCTGAAGAATAAAGACAGTTTTGTTTAAAAAGATTTTACGGATACATACTTTTCGTGTGTCAATAAGTCATTTCCCTAAATTTTTTTATTTAGTTCACTGACATTTCTATAATGTCTATTAAAAAAATAAAATTCGACTTCCACTCTGCATTAAATATATTGACAACGAAGTCCCAAACAAAGTGCTTAGACTCAAGAAACATTACTATTTCTTCTCTTAGATCCCACGCTCGTCTCAATATTTTACCTAAACTCAACTACCGTACACTGTTATGGTAGAGAACATCATAATGTATACTTTTCTAAATCCTCAAGCAGTGCTTTGAACTGCCTGTAATTAAGTGCCCTAGCTCTGATAATATTTATGCCCCAACAACCGGATATATAACATGTTTAATATTTAAGATATCTTTACACAAGCTTTTCTGATGTATTATACAGTGAAGTGGCATATGTGTATGCTCGGGGTGTTTCATTTTAATTTTATGCTCCATCAATTTCATCAAACTTATTTTTTTATAACCAAAGCAGCTAATTCTTCTGTTGTCACACCATACATATTTTTACACTGCAATCCAGATTTTTCTACACAGTTTTCGACGCAGCGAATAAATTCCGAGCAGTGGTTGTATTCTTTAGCGACTCAACGCCAAGTAATTATTCTGTTATTTTAAATCAGCCGTTTATTCTACGTATAAATATCAACAATTGAGCCGTATCCTGCATATAGGTACTCCCACCTAGTGTAAGAGAATACTACAAAAACTCTTTACTAACATAGCGAAGCTAATTAATTAAATTTTAGCTTGTCTGGTTTATCGGTTTAACAACTGTTTTTTTTGATAATGTTATGCTTTCAAATTTTTGTTTTTGTTCAGAACATATAAAAGCAGCTGCGTGTGATAAACAATCATTGATGAACTCGTCGTCAGAAAAAGGCTTGTTTCGTTTCGCAATCATATGAGACAACACTAAACTAACTTTGCTAGCAGCATCGTGAAAGGAAAAAAGGTCGGGGAAAAGAAGCTGCCTCTTTTTTAATTTATCAATTAGCTGATGCATCTTCCTGGTCTTTTCATCTTTGGTTAAATTGTTTCCAAGGTTTAAATGCTTGGTTAAATGATGCTTTTTTAAATTATATTCTTTAAAAATACTCACAGTCTCGTAACACAATAAACACACACTTTTATCTTTAACATTTATAAACAAGTACAAATTAGTCTATCTTCTCCAAAAGACACGAAATTTGGACTCAATTTTTTTTCTTGTTGACATTCATCAGTCTTTTTGTTATTATTTTTTTCGATTTTTAATTATTAGTGTCAAACAGTAAAAGATATAAAAATTCATTAGAACTTTTTTACAAATATAAGTAAAAGTGTTCATAGATATAATTAAAAATATTATTAAGTAAAAATATAAATACATAAACATAAGTTAAAGAGGGGTTAAATGTCTGTATACACTATAATCAGAAATATACAATATTAATCAATTATATAATTATTAATCAAACGGCATATTAATCAAATATCGACTTGCTAGTTAATATATCACTATAAGCAATTTAGAGATCGTTAATTGAAAATATGCATTACTAATTAAAAAAGACATATAAGATAAATATACACTATCATTCAAAAACATTTTTGTTCGATCAAAAATAGAGACATTCGAGTAATAAACTAAAGTTAAAATAGAAAAACTTTTAAAATCCTAAGCGTAGACAATAAAAACAGAAAAAAAAAAAAGTTGAAAATAAGTAATCAAAACGATCAAAAAAAATTTTTTTATCAATTCTGCTGTTTTTTATTTTTTGAAAATAAACTAAAAAATTTTTATATCTATTTTTTGTAAATGCAATATTTTTTAGTTTTTTTTAAAAAACTTTTTTTTTAGTTAAAGAAGGGGAGTGGGTTGATTGCTAAAAATCTTTTCATTTAAATTTTTAGTCTATCATTGATTTAACTTTTTTTGGTCACGTCTTGTACTTTTAAATAATAAGTTCGATATTTGTTGATATGTTTCTTGATTTATAATGTATACTTTTGATTAAAAATATTATACTGCAATTTTTTCTTATAAGTAAAATATGCACAAACATAAATATAAACACATGACCATAATTAAAAATATTCCCGAAAAGCGTCTAAAAAGATCTTAAATAATCTAAATTTTTTTAAACGGTTTATATGTACAGAAATAAAAAAAATCTTGTTATTGCTTTATTTTAAAATCCTAAGTATATAAATATAACACCCCTCTTCCCTCCTCCCTTCTTCTCCGTTCTCATTTATTTATGGCGATTGTTTTATATATGCAGTTTTTACAACTTTTTATATTTGTTTACTTCTATGTGTAGAAGTTTACTAATTTCTGATTCTTTTTACTCATATCAATTTATAAAACTGGGTCGTAACTGTTTTTACTAAATTTTTGATTATATGATATTTTGTAGTTCGACGACACACATAAAAAAATTTAGCCTATGCCACGAAGTGAAAAGGTGAAATATTTTTTTAAAACTGATTTTTGAATTGTTTTGATTTAATTATTACTTACTAACTTTGAATTTTAACTATCTTAATCAATAATAAAGAATGAATTGATACAAAAGACTCAAAGAACAATGGCTATGGTATTCACTGTCTGTTAAAAGTCGATAACAGTTATTATGACGAACATAGGGCAATATGGTGAATAAATATTAAATTTTTAGTTTTAAGGGCAATGCTTTGTTTCTTATAGTTAAAAAAATAAAGATTCGCTATTATAATTTATTTAAAAATAAAGCTAAACTAAAAAACTATTTTATAAGTGGGCCGCACAAAAAAAAGTGGCGGGCCGTAGTTTGCCCCCCCCTGTCATAAATGATGTGGTTTGTCTTATTATACTCTGTAGATGTAAAAAAAGCTTTGGCCTTTAAATATTTATATTATCTACCGACTGGTCTAATTTATTAATCCATAGTTTACAACAACTAGTTTTCCTATATTTAAGAAGCTGTAGGCATTTTAATGAATTTATGTTAGTGTTTTATTTTGTAGAATTCTTTTTCAGAAAATCTAAAGTTACTTGTATAAGCCCTAGTATATTTTAAGGTGTAAACTACGTAGTTTTTTAAAGCACAAAAAACAAAAGCTTTATTACATAAGTAATATGTTTGTATAAATCTAAAAAAGTCTTCTTTTAATAATTACTTACTTAAATGTAGTTTTTAACAAGAAAATCTTTTTTTAAGTTATATACGATGGAGACGAAACTTATATCAAAATAAAGAATAACCTAATATACTAAAAGAAAAATTTTTTTTTTAATATATAATATCAGCTCTAAACTTATGATGTGTAACGTAAAAATAAGAATCATCAAAACTGTATTTTCTGCTATAATTTTTATTCAAGCCCCTCGTAAAAACAATAATTATTTGTTTTTCTATATAAAAACTCTTTTCTTATATAAATTAACCAATAAAAACTTTTCACGAAATATTTCGTAAAAATAATTTTCTATTTGAATTTATATTCTTTTAAAGGTTTATATATAAAAACAATTAAACATTGTTTTTACGGGAACAGTTAATAAAGCTTTTAATTGAACAAAAACTCGATTATAATAGTTTTTATTTTTATGCTGTCACTGTTTTTACATGACACTATTGTATTTTTCCCCGTTTTGTTTTTATCGTATGCTGTTTGAAAAGAGAGTTCTTTTTTGATATAATAATAACTCAAAGAGGCTTACTAAATATCTGTAGATGCGAAATAATGCTTTTTTAATGTCTATTACTCAAAATTAAATAACTGCTCGTTGTCAGCAAGTAAATATCGCTAAAAGCGAATTATACATCATTTAGTTTTACTGGTGTATTATGAATGTGTTTTAAAGAAAGATTTGGTTTTCTTTTTAACAAACCAAAATTATATATTGCACTAAAAAAAATGATACCTAGTAAACTACTAGTTATTATACACAGGCTGTTTTTAATTTGTTTCTTGAGTAATTATAAATTTACAAGACTTTGATTATGTCAAAAAAACTTTTAGAAGAAATATAAACAAATATATTATCCTATAAAGCAAAAAGACATACATCGATAGTAAAATAAGAAAATGTTTTATATGCCCTATATTTTATTTTGAGTAATAACATTTTAAAAATAAAATTTTTTTTCTATATATACTCTAATATTTATTTTATTTACATGCTGTCTTTATAAATAATTTTATATCCTTATAAAATAATGATGCTTTTTATATATAGAGTCTTTTTTAAAGGAAAACTTAAACGATATATATGAATTTCGCACAATTATTAAAAGCCAACTTCTTAAAGAATATTTTAACATATTAAATAAAATTTCTTTATGATTTAACATACTTACTATATAAATTTGTAGTCTTCCATAGATAAAACTACTTTTTTATACAATTAGTTTATCGGATTATACGGTCGCATTGATGAAATATATGTGATGGCTGTTAATTTATATTTTATTATTTATAAGGGCTTCTTCGGCTGTGAAGAGTAACTTTAGCTTTATTTATTTAGAGAAGTTATATATCATAATAACTGTCTCCCGTCAAACGTACGATCCGCACTTTTCAAATTTTTATATTGTGTAAATATTATAAATTAATGTGTTTTTTAAAACGAAACCTTTCGTTTTACATAAGTTATCAATCTTGTATCGTTGTTAAAAAAAACATTTTATATATATGGCGAGGTCTGGACGCTAAGCACTTCATAAAAACTATAGTTTTTATATATATTACAACTATATTCGATTTTTATCATAACCAGAGAAAAAAAGCAGATTACAAAAAAGTGTTGATAATAATCGTTATGTATCGTCAAAAAGATATATATTTTACATATCTATTTTAGTGTTTTTATATACACATAGTTTATTTGATCACGTACCAAACATACAAGTGAAAGTATCTAGTGACAAACAGACAACCGTTTGCAATATTTTCCTAACTGTTGCGTTTTTTGTTTTATACATATCTCTTGCAACCTTGTAAAATTAACAGTTCTGTTTAACATAATAAATATTTTATCTTTTTACATAATTTAAAACACTCTATTATGACTAAATATAAGCAGATCTAGCTAAAGATGATCAATAATTGTTAACTTTTTTATGTTTTTTCTGTAGTTCAAATGTTTTTAAATGACTGTTGTAATTTAATATTAAAAAGAATAAATGTAAAACATATGCCAATCTTTTTAAAACCCCATTTTATCGCGTATCCAACAATATACTGACACATTGCAAAAGTGTTTGTTGAAAATAATATTAGCTCTAACATTTAAGAGAGTAAAACTTTCAGCAATAAAACATCATTTAATATATAATCAAAGTGAATATGTTTTAATAACACGAATTAGCTAAACATGAGAGTGAGAGAATATCGAGCAAACAAAAAAATGTATATATTTTATCAAAAACAAACTATTAGTTAATTATTTAAACGAATATAACAGCAAAACAACAATAATTAAAAACAATGCTAAAGAAACATTTTATTTTTTCTTCAACTGGGAGAGCGGCAATTCGTTTCTGTTGATACTCCTTTTTGAATATCTTATAATGTAAATAGTTTTTATAATGAGATGTTACTCGATGTAAAACAATAATAAAAAAAACATATCAGTTATTTTACCAAACATTTTAGCAAGTGTTTTTTTTTTGATATATATGCGACTATTTTTTTATTTCTTTCAAGCAATTATTTCAGCTTTTCTTTTGTGTACTTTGGTGTTTCCCTTAGTATACGACATGAGTATACTTTAAATAAGGAGTTTGTTTATGGTATTTGATTCAAATTAACAGCCGGCTCTTGTCAAATTCTCTTTTATTATTGTTATATCACTCTTATTTATTTTATTAAACATTTTGAAGGGGGGTTCTATCTCACTTAAATCGATTTTTTTATCTAGATTTTTTAATAAACTTTTATTAGAATTTGTTCTAAAATAAAAATTGTTTTTTGAATGCTCAGCATTGTTGTTTTTTATTATTCTTGAGGAAACATATATTTTTCTTTGTCAAAAGAAAACGATCTGCCAAAAAAAAACAGAAGAAATAATAAATATAGAGATTTAATACTGTTGATATCATACTTAGTATCACGAAAAACATTATAGTATTATAAAAAGTCAACACATTGAAATATTATTTCTAGCCAAGATATGTTTAGAAATTGCATTGCTGGTTTATCGGTAAATAGACGAAAACACAGGTTTGATAAATTCAAAAAAATTGTTTGTAATTTCCGAAATATATAAGCAGTTAATTCAATCATTTGAAAAGAAGTATAGTCAGTTTCTTGCTCTAATACAATATTATAATGTCACTATGAACTTCTGTTCAAAAAAACATTTGTATTACCCACATTTTTTTAAAGATTAGTGTATTGATCTCTTCGCTCACATTTTTTTCTGAGATATTACTCAAGAAAAGTTTCTAATTACTTACTAACCCTAAAGAAAACCTTTTTTTTAATTTTTTTAGCAGCTTGTTAGACTATGTCGAATTGGCTATCAACATTGGTGTTCGGCACTTTTTGTGTTTTGTTGTGTTTATATCTAATTAATAAAAATACATCTAGTAAGAATTTGTAATCAATAAATATGAGCTTATTTGTGTGTTTGAGCAAAATATGTATATGCATTAAAATGCGTTAGAATCAGAAAAACCCATCAGAATAGTAATAAAAACTAACAGTTTTTGAATGTACATGCAATTTCGTAAGAAACATTTGTTAAAAACATGCGATATAAATTTGAAGTCATCCCTGATGAGAGAGTTGACGATTGGAAGTATTTTAATAAAACAGAATATACTGCAGAGCGTTTTTGTATAAAACGTGCCAGAGTAATAGAAGAAGCAAGTAGAAGTACAAGTAGTCTCTGCGCAATATTAGACCGCATTATAAAAAACACCACAAAGACAGAAAATATTTGCATAACAGCAAAGAATAACAACGATAATAAAAAAGAATTGTTTAGAATAACTCATTAGCTAAAAAAAGTACGCATGTAAGTTTATCTCAATTTATGTCTAAAACGCGTCAGACGATGATTTTTGTTTAGCACTTTTTGTAGTTCGTATATGCTACGCAAGTATACTTTTAGAGAATGTTTATAAAAATCTTTCAAAGTCGCTGAGTAAAATAAGAAGTATTGTTTTTGAATTCATTAATAAAATAAAGAGCGAAATAAAGAATGTGTTTTTTTAATTCGTTAGACATAGATTTAGTGTAAATATCGACGAAAGGTTCTCGATAAGAAATCAGAGATATATAGGCGTTAAATTTCATAAAGTGACAAGCTTTTTAAAACTTGATATTATACAAATAGTCAGCTAATAGCACTTGCAGTACAATTGAATATTTAGCTAAATAATTTAAGAATTATAATATTAAGCTGAATGATATTATTGAATTAACAACAGATGAAGCTTCTGTTATAAAAAAGCGAAAGACTAATCGGTTAGACATCAATTGCGTTTGGCATATGTTATACAACGCTGTTATAAAAGTAATATATAAAAATAGCAATAAAATCACAAAATACAATGAAGACAAAAAAGAATATTGACTTGAGAGTAATTCAAGCGAAGAATATAATTACGACAGAAGAGGTTTTGACATAGGTACTGAACAAAAAAAACTTTGTTAGGTATAGTGACTTAAATTCGCTCATGAGTAACGTTAAATGTATTGTTCATTTATATAGAATACCTTCACTGAAAAATGATAACATTCAAAAGCAGGTAAAATATAAAATAAATGAGTATCTTACATTGCATAGAAATCGTAAAACTCGATGTAATTTGTTAACGGTCATGCTTGAAAGATTTATTTATTTAGAAAATCGTTTTGAAAAGCTTAATTGATACAAACTTAAAAACAAACAATTGTGGCTTCGATTTCGATAGAGAGAGCAATCTAACATGCGTTTTATTGGCGATAAAAAAAAACTGTGAAATGTTTGTGCAGGGTAGACAATAACTTATATACTACTGCTATAACATTAAGAGTTATGATTTACAGGTTTCTAAATATTAGTCTGCTTTGACAGGCGAATTTCACGAGTAAATATCTGTGCGTATACGAGAGAAAAAACAATATAATCCGATATAATTCTTTATTTGTCTGTGTCAGAAACTTACAACGAATCTGATGCGTATAAAATTTTTAATATTAGTAAGAAGCCTGAAGTTACTTATAAAATAATTGAAATAATAAAATACGTTTTTGTGACAGGGTGTTAAAATGTAGTTTTAAAAAAAAAGAAACATAAGATATCAATAAAGCAGTAAAGCTTTTGAATAATAGAAGAAAAACTACGAACATAAAATAATAAAAAAGCAAATCTTTCTAAGAAAAAAAAATATACAAAAACTAATGAAACAGTGTTTTTTAATGAAAAAGCTGCTTTTTGATTATCTAACATTGAAGATCGCA
>SBJP01000452.1:0-14971 GCA_014805705.1 Cucumispora dikerogammari
TTAATTTATAAAGTGTTTTCGTGAACTTATATATGTGCGAATTCAGGTCGAAACATATTTATTGTTTTTGATGTATATATAAAACGATTTTGTATATTTCAGCCAGGTTGTTTAAATTCTAAAGAAAATTAAAATTCAAACAAACCTTTTATGTGTTTCTGTAGGCCTCTTCGTTTTTTATTTTATTTTTTCGAAGCGTTGTTGTTGAATGTTGGGTTATTTATATTGAAGGTAAATCACGCTCTAGTTATGCTTTGTCTCATAGAATTTCTTTTAAAAAACTATAAGAGAAATATTGCATTTTTGGACTGTTGTCTTAAGGAATCGAAACAATTTTGTCACAAAATTCAAAATAAACTAAAGTCTTTTT
Organism: Cucumispora dikerogammari; assembly: GCA_014805705.1. NCBI lineage: Eukaryota > Fungi > Microsporidia > Cucumispora > Cucumispora dikerogammari. Next base: position 371 of record SBJP01000452.1, read on the forward strand.
TATTGATTAAATACTTTTCTATAGCCTGACAAATTATATATATTAATTTTTAGAGAAAATTAGTATATATATGTATCAAAAAATGAAAAAGAGATTTGGTTCATATATGTAATATAAAAAAAGACGATCGACACATATATGCGAGGCTGTATAAAAATTAATTATACTTGTTTTTTCAATGAAAAAACAATCATTGTAATTGCGTTATTATGTGATTTAAATTACAAACATTTTTTTTATAATTACAATTGAAATTATTTTTAATATTTAAAGGTCGGAAAAAAAAGACTTAAAGTTATAGAGACATAATGATAACTAGAAAACAAAAAGAAAGTCTAAACTTTTCGTGTTTAATATTTTATTATTTCAACCATTTTGTTTTATATGATAAACTATAAAGCGTTGTTTTTTGAATTAATAAACACAATATTCTCTAAGGTTTATTATTAAAACCTTTTTTTTTGAGCAAATTATTCTATCAAATAAACTAAAGAGAGTTAAATTTAATTGTTAATGATAAAATAAACGCAATGTTTACATACGCTGAATATTTTCTTTTTTAATAAAAGAATATTTTTTTATTTAAGGTTTTAGTAAAAAAAGTGTTTCTTTTCTTTTTTAACTAATGCTTCTTTTCTAATTTTATAAGATTATCTTTCTCATAATTGTTGATTTTAAGCACATCAATGTCAAAATAAGATATGTGTAAAACCAAAGATGTTTTAGAAAGATAATGTGCAGAATCTGTTTTGCAATGAACACGTTATCAAAACACTTCTTGCATTTTCTATGTTTGAATATCCGATTCGTATATAGATTGTAAGTATATTCAAAGATTCTAAACTGATTATTATTTTTTGAGCTGAAGTATATCAATTCATAAGATAGTAATTCTTTTAAGAACGCGTCAATTTGGCCAATATTTTTTATTATAAATGATCTTTTTAACATATCATAAACAATGAATCATTTGGTTATGTTGCTTCTATAAGATTTAAATTTGTTTTTTTCAAGAAAAGCTGCTAGTTTAGGCGGCGTTGAAAGTTTTGCCACAAGTAAGTATATATAACCAATAAATGAACTCTGTAAAAGACTTTTTTAAATCACAAGATTTAATATACGTCTATAACAGCCTAACAGAGATATTATCAGTTTCGTTGCAATATAAACCTGTTTACACTACAATTGTCGTCAATTATAGAACTTACATTATAAATGTTTTGTTATAATAAATAAGACAGCGTTTTATTGTTTTAATATAATTATAGAACTTTTAGCAGACACGTAATCAAGCGTGTTAAAATCTTAAGAGCACATTTTTTTTAGCTTTCTCATAAGAACATACATATCGGGCTACAAAATGCTTGTTATTTTTGGCCTAAGTATAAAAACACGAACAAAACAAACTTGATGAAATGTTTGTTATTTCTGACCCAAGTATAAAAACACGAACAAAACAAACTTGATGAAATGTTTGTTATTACATTTTAATACTAGTCGATAAATCAAAAATATGTTTTTTATTTTAATTCTAGAATTAGTTTAAGAAATGTAAATTCTAATTTCTTTTTATTTTCTACTATGTTTTTTTCTGGTTGCCAACTAAAAAATATTTTCTTTAGGCAATCGTAAAACTTTGAAGTTTTGTACAAAAAATAGTGTGTTAATCTAGACTGTGTCGATGAGAGGATGATAAATTATGTGTTTTTTTTTAAAAAAACTCTAATGTTTGTATAATAGATCCCAAAAAACTGTTTTATCTTGCGTATGGTTTGAGACACAACTTACTGGAACATATGTGTTTTTCGACAGGTTTTTTTTGAAAACGTTAAAAATTTTTTTTTAAGCTTTTATTGTAGGATTTTTCATGAACTAAAATTTAATAAAAAAAGAACAGATTTTATGATAAATTCAACTAATAAATCTCTAACATTCTTTATCGTTTTTCGGATTTTACATATTGAAAAAAAAATCATTTTATTTTAAATATCAATATTAGCTATTCTATTAAATTAAAGTTATTTTATTATAGAAACTAAACAGTGAACTTGAGACACTTGCCTAGTATCATTTCACACTATATTTTTTATTATATTTCTTTATTATAAATTAATTAAGTAAAAAAATTTAACTAAAAACAAGCCAAAATTTAAAGAGTTTCGTTTTTAATTAGTAATTGACAACCGATTTTTCGTTTTATTTATCGCTGCTACACTGATAGCGCAGATAATCGCGTCTATACATTTATTTTTTTTACATAAAAACCGTTCGTTCGTCTGCTCTAATTTAATTTTGAAAAGTTAAACGGCACTAATACGTGTGTTTATGTTGTTTTAAAGTAATAAATTAAAAAAAATACTATATATTGTTTTGCATTTTACTTAAATATTTTCGTTTAATTAAAATATAGTAAATGTTGTTTATTTAAATGTATAGTGTATCTTGCTTAATTGCGATTATAGTGAATTTTACTTAATTAATATTATCGTGTATTCTGCTTAATAAAAAATATAATAAGGGGATGGGTAAAGTAGAATACTTGGCAGGTACTCGAAATGTTTTTTTTTATATGTTGAATTGAAGTCATTCGTTGATGATTAACATTGTTTGTTTTGGGGTTAATTTTAGATTAAAAAGCAAAAAATTTTTAATGTTTTCTTTGATATTGTTACATGTTCTTTTGCAGCATTTAAAAAAATATTGCTTTTTTCGCTGTATCGGAATAAATTTTCATCATTTGAAGCACATTTTGCAATTCTGTTTTTTTGAGTAAATTTGTCGTTCTTTTAAAAAAAAAGGTTTTTAGCACGGTGAATCAAAAGTCTTGAAAAAACGATGCTATTTTATGATAAAAACATGAGTCTTTAGTGTAAAAAGAGAACGACACCTTTAAAACTCTTTCTATCGTTTTTTTAATTAATATATCGATTAAAATATCAGATCAAAAAGCTTTTTTATTAAATAAAGTTGTTTTTTTGTATTCTTTCTTCAAAAGTCTTTTTAATCAAAACTTCTTAAATCTGCTTGCTAAAATGTAATTTTTATGATTCTTTATTTTGATTAGAGTAAAGTTTTTTTAACGAATTTTTTAACCCCTGTTCAAAAACGCATTTTATAACAAAAGTTTTGTACTTAATTTTTTTAGGTTAATGCTTTAAATGCAGAAGTGTAGCAGTTTTTTTACGTTTTTAGTTAAAAAAACGAAAGATATTTTTTTACACAAATCTTATTTTTATCGATCTTAATTGAGTGAAACCTTTTGGTACTATATTAAAATTTCATCTATTGAAAATATATTTTCAGCCCCATAAACTCTATTCTAGTTTTCGAAAAAAAAACGAACCTAACAGTATACAAAGTTTTATTACGACGAGTAATTTATCTGTTTCTTTATAGATTTTTTTTAATACATCTAGAAAATTTTCTTTATGTATTTTACAACTTTTTCTTTTGTTTTCAATACTATTTATTTCGTTACTAAAAAAAATTTTTTTATTTTCGCTTTTATTTTTGTGGTTTTTCTGCTGGTCGTTGTAGTAGAAATGTTTTCTATTAGCAAATTTTTTGTGTTCATTATTTTGATTCTTTAGTCAGCACCAGGGCATTCGAAAATTTGTATATTTTCAGTAAAAATAAATGAAAAAAAGTGCAAACATAACATATTAAATTTAAACACAAAAAAAATAAAATATAAAGTCCTTTTTTGTTTACTTCTGTTTTTTAATGTTGTAGTACGAAATAAAAAAATTTTTTATATTTTTATCAGTGATTTTACTATTATCACTTAAAATATTTTTAAGTATCGTACAAGCTCTTTCTATACTAATCGTACTTGAAAAACAACTGTTTAGTCGTGTTTGATCTCTTAAAAGGCAGAGTATCAACATCATAACAAGAAATTGAAATAACAACATTTTTTTCAAGTCTTTTAGAAATGTATTTATCAAGGTCAAAGTCATCTTTTAGTTGTGCAAAGGTTTTTCATATGAGCATACATTTAAACAATATGCGTGTTATTTTTTAAAGGTTTTCATTATTTCAACAAAAACTCGATAGTTTTAATAAATACAGTCAAGTTATTTGATTATTTTTGGTTTTCTATAGACTCTCTTGTCTTTTTTAATATATACAATCACTCGATATATAACCTACAATTCTTTTGATCTATTGCAAAGTGTTTCGAAAATAACAAAACAGCTTTTAGGCAACTATAGATCTAGACACCAACATCAGATATTTCTTCTCTAGTATAAAACATCGACTTTTCTTTTCATTTTTATTACAAAGGATTTTATACTAGCTATTAAGTTGTCTACATTCTCAAAATTTTACTTTTTTTTTATCGATCAATTATATATCAAATATAACTTACATGTAAAGTGAAACATGAAAATATAAGTTTTTTTTCTGCTATGTAATCGCTTTTATATAACACTCCTAAGAAATTAAAATTTTTTGCTATTTGATTAAAGTTTTTCTAGCTAATTAAATAGCATATTCGAAATAACATTATTAATTTATCATATTTTACTGAAATTTATATGTTATTTAGAAAAAGTTATTTAATTAGCTAGAATGACGTTAATTAAATAGAAAAGGATTTTAAACAAACAGCAAAGATTTTAAATAAATAGCAAAGGGTTTTGATATCTGAGAAAAAGATTTTAATATTTTAGAAAAGATTTTTAATTTGTTAGTAGTAATGCTATATTATATATTTAGCGTCTGTTAAAAACAACATGTATTTCTAAGAGTAATGTTCGTAATATATAATATATCTTCGGCCACTTGTTTTATAAATCAAAATTAAAACCCTTTGACTATATTCAGTCCAACACAATACGTAGTTTAAGGGAATTCTGTTAGACGTATTAAAAAAAAGTATTTTTTTCTCTTTTGATTTAATGATTCATCTTTTATCAAAAAGATAGTTTTTGTTTTTTAATATATTTTTCAAACGTATAGTTTAGTCTGCAAAATATTCTTCATTAATATATTATCTTATGTTTGATTCAGTGGGTATTTTATAATTAATAGAGAGAATTTCTTTAAGCGAACGTTTCTTACTTTATGAATAGGTATTTCGAAAGACAATATGTCTTTAACTAATAAATTTATTGGTTTATTATGATAAGAATTAAAAATTGTTAGAAGATATTGTGAAAGCCCTGCCATATTCACTCTCTTTTCAGTCGTAATTTCGTTTTTTTATGTATGTCAACAGTTGACTTTCTGTTGTGATTTACTTCAATGCTACAATGCCTTAAATATAGTGCAATATATGGGGTAGCGATATTTTTATCAGAATACTGTATTGTGTAAATGACTACTTTAAAGTTATTATCCATGGTTTTTATATGAAAAAGTTTATTGAGCGAAGAAATATAAAAGTTGCAAGTAATTACAAAAACTACAACAAAAGACATTTGGTTGCCTCAGTAGTCATCTATATATAAATGTCAGACATCATTAAATTTGTTGATAAAAATGTGAATTCGATCTACAATTTTTCCATCAGTAGTAGTAAAAAGCTTTTCCTCTGATAATCTTATTTGACACCTGTATTTCTTCCATTAGTTCTGCTAATTTTCTTAATTGTATATATATTTTTGTTGAATGATTATATTTTTATTTTTTTTTAATTTTATAAATATGATTTCTTTGTGATTGAAGCGCCTTTTGTTTTTATATTAGCATATTTTTTCAATGTTTAATAAAGAATCTTTGTGTCAAAATTATAGTTTTTTATATAAACCAATATTTTTTTCACATCTGCCAAAACTCTTTTATATATTTGTTATAAATTATAAATTCTATATGATCTTTCAGTTTTGGCGGGCAGTTGGCTTTCATTTTTCTCTCAAAAGTAAAGACTTCTCAGTGGCGAAACGGATATACCTATTCTCCTCTTCCGATTAGCAACCAAGTTTCCATTATAAAAAAAATGAAATGTTATGTTAATTATTTGAAAATAGTTAGAAATAAAATATTTACTAGAGTGTTTTAAATAAATCTATAAAATATTTTTCTTATGTTATTCACATTAAATTCAAGACAATTAATAATAACTGGGTTTTCAATATCATCATTACCCATACACTTAAAAATGACTGAAAAGCTTTTAAATATGGAAAACATAATAGAAGATTAAAAAAGTTAACGTTTCCAATTAAAATGAGAAATGAACGCTTTTTTTTAAAAGAATATATAAGAAAGTCATTAACAATTTTTTTGCCGAAATATTTTTATTGTAGCAACTTGTCATCAAAGATTTTTTGTCGAAATATTTTTATTTTAGCAACTTGACATCAAAATATTTTGTCGAAATATTTTTATTTTAGCAACTTGTCAAAAAAATCAACAGACTATAGTTTTTAAAAAAACATTATTTCTCCTAAAAACAGATCTTGTAGTCAAGAATATTTTCTTAGTCATTATTTTATATATAATTCTAAAACTTTAGAAACAGATCACATACTCTCTGACTAGCTCTAAAACAGGAGCCTTCTCTACTTGAGGTTGGGCTGTAAAACATTTGCTTCGATTACGCAAATAAAAAACAATTCTGAAAATATATCGATACTTGTTACGACTAATAAAAAATAATAATAAATAATAATCAATTTTTTAAATATATTCTGCGCATAGAAATGTTTGTTATTAATTATCAGAAAGGTGCTGTCTTTTGTTTATTGTTATTTATCTTAATAGAAACCTTGGTTTTTAAACTATTGTGCTCTGTACGCACCTTGATATTTCAACAAAAAGTAATTTTTTATGAGAAAAAGGTTTTTTGAAAATTGTACACTCTTTGCTCATAAAAAGAGTTATTAAAGAAATTACACTTTTATAGTTGTTAAATAACAAAAAAAAATAGATAAACAAATATTTATTTATATGTATTAGATACACGTTATTTCGAGAAGATCTCAAACACTGTACAGCGAGTGTTTATTCATAAATGATCGGAAAAAAAGCTTAAGATCAAAAAAAAATGTTCGTTTGAATTTTTTTCTGCTATACGCTACAACAATAGGTAAAAAAAAAGTTTTTTCAACGGTGTTAGTGTTTAATCGCTTTCAAAAACATTAATTGTTCATTAAAATTACTATATAATTTACAGTGGGAGTGTGCCAATTAAATTTAACTGAGAAAACGGTGGTGTGTTTGAATGACATTTTTTCTGTTTACTAAGACTTTTTTAATCGAAAAGCTATTTGTCATTACATTAGTGAAAATGTTTTTATATTTAAAAAGCTGATATTTTTATTCTTAGCCCCTATATTTGTGACAGAATTTTTCTATAAAGAAATACAATACTTACACAATATGTTTTTGTTTTTTATATTCCGAGAACTTTCAGTTTAATAAACACCGGCATTAGATTTTAGACGCAAAAAACTTAAGTATTTTATATGACTGTGATATAATACAGACATGTATGAAAGCATCAATGTTCCATGCTACGACATTGTTCGTACAATTTCAAGTGTAGATATCACTATTTAATATACATAGATATATTTTCGATATATAGATACTGATATACTGCCTCGATAATAGTAAAGTAAAATATATTGTTATCAAAATATTTTTTTGTTTGTATCTGAGCGAAAGTTAAAAGCATAAAAGTCTTATTGTTTTAAACTTATTAAAACTTTTTTGTTCAATAAAATTCCGACTTTATTGACAACGATAATTTGTGTTTAAAATAAGCCTTATAGTCGCTTTTCCTTAATTTTATTACATACTAAAACAAAAAACCTGTATAATCGTCATGGATGTTGTGAAAAACAGCATTTTTATTTTACATAATTCTTAAATGGCTGTGATCGGGCGTTTATCAAGTGTGTACATATCTATATAAACTTATAGTATAAATTTAAATAAATCAACAAAACCTTTCGACTGATACGATATCTGGTTTATAGAGATATGCATTAATATATACGTAGCTATATATTTGTTCTTTACAACAAAACAGAAAAGGTATAAGTGGAATTAAGTAAGATTGGGCCTAAACAATAAGTGGAAACATAAACATTATAAAATAAACTATTCGGTTTTGTTAAGTGACTTATCGGAGACATGTGTTGATGTTTGAGATTATTAGAGATAATTTATTAAAAAAGAAAAAAAACAATTTTTTAGTAAAACAAAAACAAATTTTTTTATATACATAGAAATTTCTGTTTCATAGTTTTTTTGCATAAAAAAATTTGAAAAATACTTCTTTCTGTTTATTTAAAAATAAAATGATACTAAATTAATCTCGGTTTTTGAAATTTTTTAATATTTTTTTTTCATCTCAAATTTTTTTATGCATAATTATTTTTCTTAGAAAAATTTAAGCAAAAAAACAATACACATGTTCATTAAGATATTCAAAATTTTTCAAACAATCGGAATAGTCACTTTAAACATAAACATCTTAAACAAGCATAGCTTCTGTATCAGATGTATGGAGGCCAATCCAAATTTATTATCTGGAAATAGAACGAGAGAACACGAAATACCTATTAAAGCAAAACAGAAAAGAAACGAGCCTTTGGTTGATACCAATCGGTGCGTCTTTCCACAAGATGTTTATGTGGGAAAAGGCGTTGTCGAGTATATGCCCGATGAAATCTTCGAACACTATGTTTATAACGTTTTAGACGATTGTTGGGAGCTTTCTTCATTTGAGATGTTGGATTACTCAGAAAAAAACGACGATTATATTGTTGCGGGAGATATTACTCACAACAATAATTTTTATATAACGAGTGATATGGATCACAGTGGTGTGCAAAATTCTGATATTTTAACGCCGGATTCTTCAGAAACCCTGGCTTTTGCTTTTAAATCAAACAATAGGAAAAAAGACATTTATTCTACTTCAACCGACGTTTATAATGACAATTATTTTATAGAAAAAGATGAAAATACACTTAACTCTTTATTTACTGCACTCGAACCTAATGTGTGTGGGGGTTATGCTTTAGCATCTGCACAGTCAGAGTCTGAAAATGAAGACGCCCATATAAATGAACCTGTTGATTGTAATACATCTATTGAAACAAAGAGAGATATATCAACTTTGGGCATCGCTGACAATGAATTGATAAGCAAATTTCAAAAAATAGGAAAAGAAGACGATCTGGCAGGTAAGAAAAATTAAAAGGGCTTAATAAAAAACGACAAGTGTTCAATCAATAAAGTCCATCCCGTTGTTTCGACTTTCTGTTTACCAAAAAATTTTTTAAACGAAATACAGTCTGAAAACAAAAAACAATTGGGTCATATAAACCCTGCTTCTACTATAAAAACAACAAACAAGAGCTCGATTACTCCAACACGTGTTTCTAGTGTGTCAGAGGGCGATCAGAGTCGTTATTCTGAAAATATATGTGTAGAATCGTGTTTGGTTGATATCAATAGTGTGAAGCATGAAGAAATATGCTCAGAAGAACATACATCGGTTGAATTTAAACCGAAAATGTTCGGAAAGGACCTTTTCTTTGATGTTTCTGATGGAAAGAAAAACGTTCGTTTTGTCCCGTATCAACGAATTAGCGTAAATTCACATAAAACTAACACGCTTTTAGTGCAACCTGATCTTATAATACCAGTTGAAATATCAGACCCAATCGAAAGAAACAAATCTGGTAAGTACTATTACGAGTTGAAAGTAAAATTTTTTAATATTCCTTGGTTTATATGCTTAGAACATCATGGAACGGATTTCGACTCTTACTACAATCAAGAAGTTATAGAAGAATATTTTTTCAATCGGGACGTTCAGATAAAAATTACAGCACCAAAAAAGAAGCTGTTACTTATGGAGGATATTTTACTTCCAAAACTCGTATTTACATCGGATACAGGGTTATTTAAAGAAAAATACACGGAATTGATAAAAAATTGGGTATATTCGCATTCGCCGGGGCTTGTTCGATCGCATTCAAACACAAAAAACGATTATAACGTGCAAAATAGTAAAGAAACAAAAACAAGTGTTACAGCAACGGAGCAAACAACTATCTCGGACACTCTTAAAATGCTTGTTAATATCAAGAAAAGGCATGAAATTAAAAGTTTCCCTTCTCTACAGATAAGTACGATTATAACAAAATTTGATAGTTTAAACAAACATCTAAAAGAATTCGATGAAAAACGCCCTGTAAAAAATTTAAAAATAGATATGAAAGCGATTTTCAACTTTCACAGGCTTTTTTTGGCCAACAATGCGTCTTTATTTGGTTTTGTTGGAAACGATTCTGATGAGACTTTACTAGTTGCTGCGTATGAAAAATTCTCACAAAAACTTAGTGTTTTATTTGAAAACATTATTTCCGCTTATGACACATATTTAAGAGACTCAACAGAACAGCCTCTACACCAAGGCGTTAGTATTCCTAGGTTCTTTTATTGTTAATATTCTTTGTGTATGTATATTCTTATACAAACGTGTCTAGTTCTTTGAACTTATATAATAATCAAGTTTTCGAAGACGATGTTTTTCATATCTTTATTCAAATACCACTGTGTTAATAATCAGATCATGGTCAAAGTTACATTTTATCAGACAACGCATATGATGACTGTCTAAAGACTGTGTTTTTAAGTTTATAATATATTCGGAACTCTGTTATGAATGGAAAGATCTCTTGACTCTTAAACAAACAATTAGATGAAAATTAAAAAATTTGTATTTCACCCATCTAAGCCAGTGTAATAACATACAGTTTTCGTGTTATATAAAAATATGTTAAAAGAAAACACTTATTATAAATATACAGAGTCAGTTTCAATATTTCTGAACGAGTATAGATAGAGATAAGAAAAAATAGGAAATTAGAATAAGTTTAACGTTAAAAACTGTTTTAATAAAGCTCTTCAAATATTATTTGGACTTTTTTTTGAAACAATATTTTTATATTCCACCACACTCACGAAACATATATTTTCGAAAATGATATTTTAACGATAAAAAAGAAAGCTTGAAACGGTGAGAGAAATAGATAAATGATTGAAAAAAAATTCTTGGACAAATATAAATTTCTCAAGAACACATATTGGTACATATAATCACCTTATCTCACTATAACCTTAATTAAGGAAAAAACATTTTAATTTACTTGATCCAAATATTTATGTAAAAAACATAAACTTTATATATTTTTTTTATTTTATTTCTTAAAAACGACACATAAACGCGTATTGATGTCGTTTTTGACATATTGGGTGAACGAAAAGAAACATAATCTCGTTTTAATATAAAAACAAGAAATTTGTTCAGATGTTACTTTTTCGCATTTAAGGTGAACTAGATATAAATAAAAAAGGGTTTTTGATATTAAATATTAATGGTTACTTTATGATTAGGTTTATATTAAATATTTTTGACTTAAATAATTTATAGTAGATTTTCTTAATGAGATTATAATGTGAAAAGAGAAGTGTACAAGTCTTACAAACATTTGAGTAACTATTTTTTTTTTTATTTCTTAAATGACATATATGTGATTTTTCTTTTTTTTATAATTTATAAAACAACACATATGACGTTTTTCCGTTTTTTTACAATTTAGTAATCATTTATTTAAGAAAATATGTTTTTTATGATGTTTTATAAATCACACACATGCTTCCTTCACTGTTATTGATGTTATAGATTTTATTTCAGTTTATGTTTAATTTTTTATTAAAAAAATATACGATTTTATAAACTAAAACCTACAGTGGTTTATTTACAAAGTTTTTTACTTTTCTCGCTGTTTTCTGAAAATTAAATATTTAATAGTGTTTGCTTTGAGCTTTTATATTAAAAGAATGTCTAAAGTCATAAATCAAAACACCTATAATACTATTGTTTATCTTTTTTTTTGCTAAAACAAAAGAATAAATACAACGCTTAGTTTTCTGTTTAATTCAAGAAAAAAAATAAGTTATAATCATAATTTTTTAACTTTCTGTTTTTTTTTGTAGTTATTGGCGTGTCGCAATGTTGGTTTTATTGTTTATTTTTTTTGCAAGTAGTATATAAATATCAAAAAACTCATTAGACAGTCAACTAAAAGTGTTCATAATCAAATATGTGTTTTTGAAAATCGAACTTAAGACATTTGGCTAACTTAGTTTCTTACTTAACAAGAATGGCAATCCAATGCTATATTTCTTTGTGTTTTTAAACCGTCTGTATTAACTTTTTAAAATGTTGGTTTGTTTTTTTTTTACATGTAGCCTTTGAATAGTAAAGTTGAAAAAGATATGCGTTATTCTATTAATATTCAGAGTATCAAATATTATACTCTGTTTATATTATACATTTATTGTTTTACACAGGTTGCAGCCATGTTTTGTACGATAGTTTTTAGTGTCGTTCATAGAAAATATTTTCGTTTCTGAGCAAGTATCGAAAAGACAAAAAAAAAGCACACAAAATCTTCTGCCGGTTAAAATAATGAAAAAAAAAAAGAAATTGTTGTGACAACAATCATAGACGTTTACAGAACAAAAAAAAGGAAAGATATTAAAAGCACTAATAAATCTAAAAATGGCCAAATTATAAAAAAATGAAATCACAAAAAGAAATAATAAGATAAGCATATTTATGAGAGCTTACACAGTTCACACTATAATTTAATTAAATATATTTTATTATAATCTAGTTAAATAAAAAGCGTTATAGTGAAAATTAACTAAAATCGTTTTTTTGATCATTTTTAAATAAAAACACTGCTTGTATTTAGTTCTTATTGGAAAACGGGTAAGTTTCGTTTTAATTTTTTATTTACTACTAGCGCAAGTAATATTTGTGTTGACAGTTTAACAATAAAAAAATGAGCATTTGTATATAGTATTCTAGTTTTTACGCAAAAGTTTTTTAAAACATATTATAGTGTAGTTTTAATTAAATGAGACGTTGTTGGCGATGTATATGTACTCAAAATTTAGTATTTATACATTTTCTCGCTATAATCTCGATTGAAGAGAACGTTACACTATAATTTAATTAAAGAAAAACCTAGACAATATATAATAGTTTTTCAACTTCTTTCTTTAAACCCCAACCTTTTGAGACGCTTATATGCAATCTTAAAATCAACCGTTAACTACTAAAAAATGCACATATGTAATCTTGAACTAACCATTTACTTTTAGAAAATGCATATATGCGTTTTTAAAACCAATCGTTAACTCACAAAAAACCCATATATGCGTTCTTGAAATTAACAGTTAACCCACAGAAAAAGCATATATTCGTTATTTAAATTAATCGTTAACTATCGAAAAATGCATATATATATCTTAAATTCGACTATGATCTCTCAAAAATGCATATATGTATTCTTAAATCCAGTCATTAGCCCCCAAAAGCCGAGTTAAATATATAAACTTTTTTCACTAATCGTTCCCGATGTTTATACTCTATAAATTTATGTTACAGAGCGCTCTCCCACATATTAATCAAAAACAAAACGTAAATCGTGTATAGACAATGTGTTTTATAACTCCATTACGAATTCGAACACAACAAGCAAAATTCTTAAGTAAACGAAATCCAGTCTACGAGTTTACGCTTTAAAAAATCTAATCTAAAAATTGATCTTGAAGAACTAAAACTGAAAAAACGAAATTAGAGAACTGAACTTAAAGATCTCGATCTTAAAACACTAGACTTGAAAACTAGTCTTAGAAAAACGCTTATTAAAAAAAACTCAAGAAGTTTTCGTAGTGTCTGATATAAAGTTAAGTTTTTCTGATACGGTCTCGTAGGTTCAATATTTTAGTCGCTGATTATAAGTTTAGTATTTCAAGATCGTTTTTTCATGTTTGAGTTTTGATATCGGTTTTTACGTTTGAATTTTTATATTCTTATTTTTGAAATTTAACTTCAGTGTTAAGTTTTTAAATTCAAAATTTTAGTTCAAATTTTAGATTTGAATTTTAGAAACGGTTTTTTAGTTTTCAAATTTTCTGTTCGTTTTTTTTAGATTAAATTTTTTTCAGGTTGTGATTTCAGTTTATAAATTAGTTTTTTAAATCGTATTTTTTAATTCAGCTTTATTTTTTCATAATGTTAAGTTCAGTTGTTAAGAACAAGTATCATTTACATATGGCGAATTCAAGTTTTACACAAACATTTATTCAAAAACGTTCTGTTTGAGAACATTTTCATTCAAAAAACTGTGTTAGGACCATTTAAATTAAAAAATATATTGTTTAAAATCATTTGTGTTTACGAAAATGTTTTTTTTAAGACCATTTATATTTACACGAAACGGCCTTAAACAACATTTTTTTTAACATTATGTGTTAATATTCAAAACTTATCTTTGGTGTTTTTTTCAAGAAAAAACTGTTATTTTTATTATTTTCTTTTTGATCAATTTTATTTTGCATTTTTTTAAGTTTATCAAAACAATTTTGTCTACATTTTTTGTTAAAAAAAAAAGTCGAAAATAGCTTAAGAGATTAATGATAAAAAAATATTTAAACACGAGTAGTGGTGTCAGTAGTTGTAGCGTTATATTTCGTGTTAAGATATTATAGTGTAAATATGTTTTTTAGTTTTTATTATTTTACGAACCTCCGCGTTATAATTTATTATATAGT
>SBJP01000453.1:0-14948 GCA_014805705.1 Cucumispora dikerogammari
AGAAAGCAGCTAGTTATTTATACAAAAGACCGTTTATGTGTTCAAAAATTTCATTTTCGTATAATGCGTCAGAAAACATATATAAATTTTTCTTTAAAAACATAATAAATAACACATATTAAGATTATAAAACATAGCCGCAAAATATACATGAAGGAGAACACTAACAGAACATACAAATAAGAAAGATCTGAAAAACGATTAATGTTAAAATGTTAAACAGTATTAGGCGATCTCTAGAGAGAGACCGTACTACTAAAGCAATTTCAAACGATGAAAAATATCTTTAAGAACGGTATACAATTTAATTTCTAAAATTTTTGAAGATGAAAGTAATCAGAATATCATATTCGTAGCGAAAAGTAGAAAACCTGACTCAAATCAAACCGTTAAAATAAAGACAATAAACGCTCTTTAAATAGACTCTTCGTATACACAATAGAATTTCTGATAAAAATAGAAAAACCAAAGCAGCGTTTCTCGTGTGTTAAAACAAATGGACTACACCAGAAAGAGGCTGAATAAAATATCAGAGAACAGAAATTTAACAAGAACAATTAACGCACGGCAAGATTTTTGTAGTCTCATAAATCGTATTTCTGATAATAAATTAGTATTTCTCGACGAGACTGGTGTTAACTTACATCATAGTAAAAACCATGTATATCTCCAAAAACGCAAAGCCATATAAGTAGTTAAATAAAATCGAAGGTAAAATATACGCTTTTATGTGTTATTAAAGACTCGAGAATAATTACATACAAAACAAAAGATGTGCTTTTGAAGGGAATGTCTTTATTGAGTTCATTAGAAACAAATTGGAACTACACTTTGAAAAACAACTCATGCAATATACTTATAAACGATAGCTGTTTTTTCACCATGGAAGAGATGCGGTTGCCAAACTAGAGTTCAACAACATCAACCGCCGCTTTTTTAGCTATTGTTCACAATTAAATCCGATAAAAAAGTACTTTAGTCATTTTAAAACAAAGTTAGACTCAAGTGATAAAGATTCACGAACTTAAATGAGTTAAAAACTCGTATAAATAATATTTTAAGCACAGCGAACATGTTTTTTTTAGACAGGTTTTGAAGCATTCGGTGATATATTAAAAGGGGAATAGTCAGATAGTCTTTTTTATAATTAAAAAAATGCTTGTTTTACTATTTTAGTTTATACAGTGCTTATAGTTTTGATTAGGCTTTTTGTTTGTTTTTTTTCACGATCTATCGTTTTGTATATTAAAAAAACTTTCACAAAACAACATTATAATAATGTTAATAAACTTGCAAATTTTTGATATTTCTGCATAATCCAATAAACATTACATATATGGTTTAAGAAACAATTGATTTTTATTAATGAAAATTTTTGCAAATATTGATATATAGTTTTTATATTTTAATTGACAATTTTTTATTTATTAAATGAAAACCTTGCATATATTAAAAAAATAAATTTTTGCAAATATTAAAAAAAGAATTTGCATATATTAAAAAAAGAATTTGCATATATTAAAAAAAGAACTTGCATATATTTATAAAAAGAATTTGCATATTTTAATTTATAAAGCTGTAAAAGACAACTAATATTAATAAATTAATTTGAAATAAATAAACATCTATTAATAGAGTTATGAAGAAATAAAGGTACATTTATACACTGTCCTTCATTATAATTTTATTTAAGAAAAGATTACACTATAAGTTAATTAAGTAATAAAAAAGTTAAGTAAAAACATAGAGATTATAAAACTATTTGTCATTTTCATTTATAAAACGAACTTAAACACACACGTGTTAATACGTTTATGCTTCAGAAACTGAACCAATTTTATGAAAAGAAATTCAGTTGGAAAAAAGACTAGAAGACTTAAGACAAGGTTTTAGAAGATAAAGGCGTAACAGCGACAAATAAAATAGTGATTTACATATTAGCTATTAAATAAAAATATATATTTTATACTTTTTTCCAATTTTTTTACTTAATTAAATTATAATAAAATTTCTTTAATAAAAATTATAATGAGAATGGAAGGTGTATAAATATCTGAATAATAAAAAGCAGCCATTATTAATATAAGCGGTGCTTTAATAACATCTGCTTAAATTTATTAACATTAGTCAATTTTATTAATAAGATAATAGTGATACTTTACATTTTCTCTTCTTTAACCAATTTTACTTTTTTTTTATTACATATCACATTCCCTTTATTGTGTTATTATATAATTTATATGGCTTTTAATTTTTTTATTAAACCTATTTTCATAATATTTTCATTTATAAAGGAATTATTATTTTTCAATATTAAAAAACTCAGGATTTAATCCCATTATAATTTTTTAATAGAAGTAATGTTTTAATGCTTTCCAAATAGCTTATTAATATTAGCTGACTCTAATTAATAGCAATAGTTATTTATTAAAGTAATATAGTAATATTGGTATGTTTTTATTTTTTCCCTTTTTTATTTTACACTATTACTGTTTTGTAAATAAAAAAAAATATTGTATTTTCAATTAAATCTTTATATTTTAAATGATGTGTTTTTGATAAAAACATAAGTTTTTTTAAATAACAACATATTAACTATTTTTACATTAATATATAATAAATTTTGTTTTAAAATCAAAAAATAAAAACGTGTATTTAAGTCAGTTTATGTATATCAAGTATAATGATTTGCTTGGGACCGAATTATAAAAAAAAAATTTTTTCTTAATCTGAAAATTGACTTGGACAGTAATTATTAATTTTTATAACCCAATAAAAAAACAAACAGTCGAAACTGAACTAAAAAACATTTCGCTTATTAAAAATAAAATACTTTTTTTTCTTATACGACATATTATTTTAACTAAACTAAATATATAAATAACATCAGTCAATTTTTTCTTACGTTTTAATACTTATTATAATTTTTTTGTAACATATAAGTTCTAGATTGGAGCTTGGACCTTTTATTATGATACTTACATAATTATGTATAAGGTTAAAGTCTAACATGTTTTTTTTTCGAAAGGAAAGAGAAGTTTTCTAGAAAATAAAATTTTTTAAATTAAATTAAACACATATTTTAGTACAAAACCCTTAGAAAAATTATTAACTTTTACGTAAATACCTTTTGTTTTTAAAGAAATTAAAATATATTGAGACATTTAAAACTTTGTTGCGTTTTACATAGACCGATTGCGCAGTACTTGCACATACAGACTTAAATGCATTGAGTGCAACAAAAAATATTTAAAAAAACGAAATGCTTTCTATCTTCATTGTAACAAAAGAAATCTCGATGCAATTTTTTAATAAGAAAATAAAAACGAAATGCTTTCTATCTTCATTGTAACAAAAGAAAACTCGATGGAATTTTTTAATAAGAAAATAAAAACATATCAGATCAAATATATTGATTTATATATATACGTCTGTATGATGTGAAGTGTTAAACTGTCTATATACGTTTTTATTTTTTTAAGCTTTGTTATTAACGTTTTATTCGATTCAATCTTCTATCATTTTTATAAAAGAACACCACGCGTATTTAAACACAGCCCTTTGTTGCTATAGACGAGGTTATCTTTCGCTTATTTACAACACAAAAAAAGCATATTCAGGTAAAACTTCGAACATACAGATAAGAGAAACAAAAATATTACAACCCTTTTTAATTATTAAATATAAAAGAATATATTATCAGGTAAAATCAAATAGAGTTAGTAACTCACTTACTTATACTTATTATGCCATTCCATTATCTTTTGCTTCAGTTCCAAATCATCCGAGATTTTTTCTAGTGAAAGTGGTTCCCGATTAAAAGGATCCAGCCCATCGCCCAACATTAACATTCCATACGTCTCCATATCCACAGTTTTCCCACTTGTAGACAATTTTACTGGATTTTCCATGACTGTAAAAGTAAGAGGATCAATAAATTCATCAGGTATTTCTAATTCTTGATTACTTTCAATCGGTGTTGAAGTCTTTTCTTTATACAAGTTGGCCATTTTATTAACGAAACGTTTTAACTTCAACAATTCACTCTCTCCTAAAATTGATTTCCTTCTACAGATACCAAACGTTTTAATGAATAATTCCATTGAAAAATATATTGGATCAGAAATTATATTTTCTAAAAACTCATTTCTATCCATCAACTTCAAGTCTTCTTCCTTCTCGGGCTCGATTGTACATTTTTCGTCCATAACTAAATATATATTTACAATTAAAAATAAAATGGTTCTGGGTTCAAAATTATAGTTGTCTTTATTAGGTAATTTTAGTGTAGAACAAGACGGACCTACGATTATTTTAAGGTTACAGTTTAAAATTCCAACGAATGTACCGAGAATTAATCTGTCAGAAAATACTTTATAGACACATGTTCTGATTAGACGATGTAAGAACTTTAGAAAAACATTTAACTGTTCAAATGAATATTCTGCTGTCTTTTCGTTGTCGGCAAATTTTCTTTCTTTCTCTTCAAGCAACTCACCGGAATACTTGTCTTTGTTTCTTCGAAAATCCACGATTTCTTGTATGGCTAACAGTCCGTTCGATAAGTTTTGTTTAATATCATTTAAAAATGAATGTAAAAACTTCAAGTGGATTGGCTTTTTTGTATTTAACGCCATTATTCTTCTTGCACCATCAGAATTTAACGAGTCTATAATAGAGGACCGCGCGACTGTTCTATCAAACCCAAAATCATCCAATTTGTCTAACTCCACATAATACTTCAATAACCCGTTGAATACTTCTGGCGTCAGAACGATATTATGACAATTACAAAACGCTTTTACCAGAGACGATTTAAATGTGAAATTCGGCAAATCAGCTTTTAGTACTTCAGCTGCCAAGGGCATAAAGGACTTTGATAACTTTTCAAATGATAATTGTGTCGTAAATAAGATGTCATAAATATAATCTGGAAAGGTTTTAACTGAGCAAATGACTTGTTCACTTCGTTTGTTCTGATCAACTTGTTTCGAACGCGAATTTTTGTCACTATTTAATGATAAGTCACTTAATAATTCTGGCGATAATTTCTTAAAACGAAAATCTGGCAATATTTTTCCATAAGATTCAATCAAATACGAGCCTACAAAGTCAAAGAATTTTAAATCCCCCTCGTAATAACATGATCGTAAGACTAAGCGATATGCATTCGTGAGACCTTTAAAAAACTTTACCCGCTTCTCTAGTTCCTCTTTGCGATCAGGGGGAGTAGAAGATAATTTTATTTCCTGTTCAATATAATATATTCTATTATTTTGAACTCTGAGTTGCGTTAGCAGTTGGAGGACACCAAGATTAATAAATTTCAATTTACAAAAAAAAATGCAACTCGTAAAACTATTAACGGCTTTTTCATTTTTAAGTATTTTTATATTTGGATTAATTACTTCCTCCCCAAAGTTATATAAAAACGCTGGATTAATTAAATCAAAAAGATTGTTGTTCATTATCTTTGCACAAAATTTTGATAGAATCCCGCTCAAGTTTAACATAACTCCATCAAGATCAACAAGTGAGTGATCAGGATTCATTTTAGTCCTTTCCTGATTCTTTAATATTACCGCTAATAAAAATTCTTGAAACAAAACCTTAATTTTTTTATTTTTTGTAAATAGTTTAAGAAGAAATCCGTACATAGTTGCATGGAAGTCATTTATTTTATTGTCGATTGAATATTTTAGTTCCATCAACTTCACTTTATTCTCCATTTCGGGTTTAGTGAATATATCAAGCGAAGGGGGGTTTGTTTCGTCATAAACAAACAACTCAAGAAATCCGTATAAAAAGCATCTCTGTTCTATATTATGTGTTTGATCAACTTCCCGTTTCATAAAATCTAAGAGTGAATTCGATGTTTTTTTATCTACAACCCACATATCTGGTCTAGCCAATAAATCGGGTACAGTTTTTAATTCTACAAGATTTAGAAGAGGATAAACGAGCATCATACAATCACTGAAAAAACTTGTATTCGAACACCTCCTTGACAGCTCCTGGATGATTGAAATATAGATCTCTCCATATTTTCGATCATAAAGACCTTCAATATAATGCAAAAAATCAAGCACGATATGGTGTTCCGAATGAAGCGAGTCAATAATCAAATCTGTTAATATAACGTCGGGTCCATCAAAAGCTTTTGGTGATTGATCGCACATGTCAGGATGATAGAGTAAGTTTAATATGAGACCACAGAGCGTATCTTTAGTCTTTTTTGAAAATGAGTTTCTAAATTTATATATTAATCTTACTGCTAAGACATCGGAATGTGATTTTTCTAGTATTTGAATTAAATGCTGTTCAACGTCTGTATGTTGAATTTCATTTAGCGGAAGATCGCATATTAAAGAAATTTCTTGTTTTAATTGAGACATGGGAAGTGTTTTTTTGCCAAAATATTTTTTATTCAATAATTTTTAATTATTTATTGGCTTTTGTATATTTATTTTGTTTTCGAAAAAAGTCAAATTCCCACTCGGAAATACGACTAATTGAGACACAGTTGAGAAAATAGACTTAAATATAGTCTAAACTATTTACAGGGTATAAGATCCACCTTTTAAAATCAAACATTTTTCGAGTGTTTTTCATTTAAAAAACGGTTTTTTTGTTGTCTAAGTTTTACATTTTTACTTTCACGGTGTTTTCTTACTTCTCTTGATTTTTCACGAGACATTTTCTTAACACCAATCTCTTTTAAATGTTTTTTAGAACCTTTAAATCGACTCTTTATGTGTACATTAGTTTCCGGAGAATACGGTTTTGTTTTTTTATGTTTTAAAACAAGATGATTTTCAATAAAACGATTTTTTTTTAGTAGCTTCTGAATTCCTTGTTTGTGACTATTATTATCAGACACTTTATCTTTTAATGGGTTGGTTTTAGGGTATTTTAATGGTGTTTTAGTCAACAAGTCGGGATCTTTAACAGGCTCTAGTGGTATAATTTGATTATCTGTTTCAGTTATTGGGGCGGAAAGGGTTTGTTTAGTTGATGAGGGTTTTTCTTTCGACGGAGTTTTATTAATTACTACTTTTTTAATTAAAGACGGTGCTGTTTGTTTACTCGAGGAGGTTTTTTCATTCGATCTTTTTCCGAGGTCTTCCTGTTGTGCTATAAGTGTGCTTGATTCTTTGTTTGTCTGGGTAGCTTTTATTGTATCTTTATGAGATAGATCTTGATTTACGAGAAAGGGTGATTCTGTCTCAGCGAAGGTTTTATGTAAAACTGATGTATTTCCTTTTTCTTTCATTTGAGTAACCGAATATTTTTTATTTGAAAGTGGATTTTCCGTAACATCTGTCTCCGGAATCTTTTTTTTAACGAGATTGTCTATTTTTCTGTCAATGGGAATCTCAATGGGAGTCTCAGTGGGGATGTCTTGTGATATATTTGTCTCTTTCGTTTTTTCATTCATTGAAGTTAGCGTGGTTGTATTTAAAGTATTGTTCTCAGGAGTTAGATTAGAACCAACATGTATCTCCTTTAAGGAGTCTGTGTTAATTATACCGCTTAATTCTTTTAATGTCACAATCGTTTTGTCGTCTAAAGTCTTCGTTCCCGAGAGCTCGTTTGTAGTTAAGTTTGGCGGAGGTATGGACTTCTCTGAAGATAAAACCGGAGGCGCTTGAAAAGCTTTTGGCGTAGTTTGTAATGTGTTATCTTTCGTCTCAGTACCATGTTTAGCTGAAAATTTCTCTTTTTCAACACCTTTTTTCTGTTTGCCCACATCGTCGTGTTTAACCATATATTTAATTTCGTTGTTAATTAAAGTATCAATGCTTTTGAAAACTATGATGACTGTCGCAATAAAAATAAAAAACATTGTCGAATTCATAAAAATAAGTCTTTAATTAATTAATATTTTATTAGAAACATTGATCAAGTCTTGAGATCAGTAATCAATGATTACACCCCTTCCAGTTAAAAGTAAGTACCAGAATCTTTATTTGTTTTTGAAAGTTTTTCGATTATTGAATATGTTGAATACGAAAATCCACTTATCAGTCTTGATTTCATGTTTATAGGGTTCGATATTGTATCATCATAAATATCCGAAGATTCGTTTAAATTCATTCCAAGTGCCGCACCTGAGAGAAAAGCAGAAACTGGCATATAATCAATTTGAGCTTCTAAGCCAGAGGACTCGCGCATAAAATGATCGAAGAAACGGGTTAATGACTCTCTAAATAAATCGAGCTTAACCATTTGGATTCCCGAACGATTCATTGTTTGCAAATCTGGTTTATTAATTATTGCGCCCAATAAAGCGCCTCTTGTGTAAGATTTAATTGAAGAAATGCCCAATTTTTTAATAGAATCTAGAAAGCTTTCGGTTTTATTGTCCTTTAACGACTCTTGTTTTTCTGAACTGAAGAACATGCATTCTTTTTTCAAATCTTTTTTTCTAAAAATAAATATGTTTTTTCGCATAAAATCCAGATGCGTTTAGTTAATTGCATAAACAAAGAAAATAATAAAAGACTTTTTATTTGCAAACATTTGTTCATAAAATCAACAATCCCCATTTATCGCAGTTTATATTCTAAATAATTAATAATAAACTTTTCATTAAAAGCTGTAAAAATCTCTATTTCACACTTTTTTCTCAATCCTTTTAAAAACAGCAAGTCCTCTTGAAATTCGATAAAATTTTCACCAGAAATCAAAGATTCGATTTTTCTAAAATCGTTTAACTTTAATTTCAACATTTCTCTTTCATTAACTTTATAAACAAAAATATCTGAACTTAAAATCCCAATTCGATAAATATTTATTGTTTGTTTATAAACTCTGTAAATATCTAAACCGTGAGGATCAAAATCGAATAATCCGTAAATTTTAATGTTTTTATCTCGTGAAATGTTTTGTAAAAAATTTTTGGTGTTCGTGTCAGGATATCCCTTACCTGAAACAAGAACAAAATTCATTTTAATTTTATTTTTTATATAAACTTCATTAATAAAACTCATCATTGAATCTTTTTCAACGACTAAAATTTTTTTATGTTTAATTTCTATTGTTTCGATTGTTAACATGTCAGGTATAAGCCCTTGATTTTGGTGTATAACTTCCCCATTTATTTTGAATGTTATCCTTCCTATAAATATTCCTTTTAATGAAATTGTAATATTTATATCGCTCATCTCCAGTTGCCATGTCGCACAATAATGTTTAATAATTGAATCTACACGGGTTTGATTTCCAAATATGACAGGGCAAGTGTAAAAAATTTCTCTTTTAGACTTTTTAATATTATGCTTCAACATGTATTTTAAAATCTCAAGAAATTTAAGTTTTATAATAAAGCGAGTGTCTTTGACTTTTAATAAATAAAGGGTTTCGTTTTTTATTTTCGAAAGAAGCGCATGATAATTTGGGTGCATGAATCATGCAATGTGTAGTTAGTAAAAAGACACCGAAACTTTTTTGTTTTCTAATTAATGCCTTTTTGAAGATCAAACTGGTTTGTTTTTATTAATATATAATAAAAATGAAAAAATAAAACGCTAGCATATTATTTTAATATAAATAATAAAGGTATTCTTCCCCAATCGCCGTTATTATATTATTAAGATCAATAAATGAGACCGATTTTCAAAAATAATATCAAAATATATAAAAAATAAAATATTGTTTAGCTGATCATGTCAACTCCGCCGATAAAGAAGAGAAAGTTAAAAAAGTCAAATATATTAAAATTTAAAACTAAAAACATTCTTTCAACCGAAGAAATATATGAGAAGTTTCATATATTTGGAAAGATATGTGGAGTTTATGATAATAAGGATGAGTTGCTTATTGTGTATTTATTTCCCAATGAAGCTGAAAAAGCATTAAAATATTTCGAAAATGATGTGAATTTTGCACTGGAATTTTTTTATCTTTAATTAGTTTTTTTATGAGACTAAAAATTATAGTAAAGAACGATCGGTGTAGAAAAATAAACATATGTTTTTTATATAATAAACGGGGTAGATTAGAGTAAAAACTCTGTATATATATATTTATAATCTGGTGAATTAAATGGGCTTTCAGTGTTAACTGTCTGTTGTATTGGCCGGGGTTTGTTAGATTCATAAATTATTCTTGAGTAACTGTACTATAATCGTTAATTGGTTTTGAGAAGGAAGTTATAGGTGCTTTTACTTCGAATTATTTTTAGATTTACTTACATAAGAATAGAGAAAGCGTTAGTCTTTAAAGAGGAATTAGGTTTATCAAATAATATAAATAAATATTTGGTACTGTCGCTTTTTTCATATGTCTGTTTATAAAATTCGACTTTCCCTACTGCAAACGTATTATATTTCTTGAATATGGCTCTTTTATGAACTATAAAACGAAATATATCTCGCAATTTACATTATTTTTACTCGAAGTATAAACTGCCTATTTTTTATAATTTTGTTTTTTTATATAAATTGAAAAAAATAAATAAAAGTATAAGGTTTTTTTTGTATTTATTACTTTATATTAATCTGTTAAACAAATACGTTTTCATCGAAGTCACAGATGGAAAATATAACAGTGCAAGAGTTCAATGTCAGTTAATAAAATGATAATATTTTTAGTTTTAAGTGTTTTTTTGTTTATTTATTAATTCGTTGATTTCAAGCTAAATTGTGTTTATTTTTATATGTTTCATAATATATTTCCGCTTATTCTAATAATGTAATAGATGATTAAAGAACATTTTTTTCCTTATTCCCTATAAAATTTGACATTTAATCATCGAGCTGCTATGAGATAAATAATTTGGGTATTTTCAGGGTTCTGATGTCGAAAAACACAGTAATATTTCGCAATTAAAATGAAAAAAACCTTAGTTTTTCGCTATGTTCATTAAAAAATAAGTGTTAAAAGCAAACAAAAATCTATAAAAACAAGTGTATGAAACAAATAGTTTGTGTTTTATAAAGTATAAACTAAATAAAATTTTTTAATTTTTTATCAAACTATTTTTTAAAATTATTTTATAAAAGCTTCAGCTTGCTGGTGGTGTGTGTATACGTGAACCCTAAAATGAATGTGCTGTATTATAAACATCTTTTCAAAATAACTGTGCGATTCTATCAACTAATGTCTTTGACAGTTCATTTTAGATTTTTTTCGTTGTTTTATTATTAAGATCAACAATATTTTAAATATAGAAGCTCTTAAACACTAAAGGATAATGGTTTTAATTATTAAAAACAATATTACTCTTTTAAAATAAAACTGGGATAGTGAGAAGTTTAATGTATTGATATGTAAATGTATTACAGACAAATGAAAAGGGGCAGTATAACGATAAAAATACAAAATAGTATAAAACGTTAGGATGGAAAAACAAAAATTGAAAAGAATTTTAAAAAATATAATAATGAATACATAGTCTCATGATAAGCTGTATGTACTCTTTTTTCTTATCTGACTTATTAAATTTCATAGGCATGGACTGAGCTCAGCTGTTTTTTATTTATAGTTAATCTATCTGACCCATTGACATACGAAATTTATAAAAACAAACATTTTTTCTCATGCTTGCGAATATGAAGCAAAACAGATCGATAAAAATGTTGATATAAATAACTAAAGACATAATGAGATCATTTATTTTACACCAGAATCTTTGTGAAAAGTACTGTAAATATATTGGTTAGATTTTGCAATATATTTTACAGGTATAAAAGTTTTAGACTATGTAAAAACAAGTACGTTTTTGTTGATCAAACAATATATATATAAAGTATTTAAGATCTAGAAAACTTTTAACGAAATACTGCTACAGACTAACTTATTTATTGTGGCGCGCGGAGCATGCCACGCGCGACAGAGTGGCCACGCTTTGTTGATTAGATAAAAAAGTAGTGTTAATTGTTGATAACGATATCAGAACGATAAATGATCTATATCGATAGTGTTGTTATCACTAACTGTCTTTTATTTAAACATCAAAAGTATAGTTTTTTTAAAAAAACAATTAATTTCTATTATATTAAAAACATTATATTCTTTTAAAATAGCTTAGCTATTCTGACGCGCGTGACATGCTCAGCGCGACACATTTATTAATCTCAGAAATTTTTCATTCAAATTCGAGCGCTAATAAATTTTTCTACTAATTTATAAAACATAATCAAAATAGTATATTGAAACGATTATAATTTAAACCCTAGTGATTAATTTTCATTTGTTTCAAGTAAATTTTTAATATCTAGCCTGTTTTAGAGCTTTTTGTGCTGTTATTTTGTTCAAACTTTAAGTAAGTTAATCATAATAGATTATCGGTTTAAAAGTTGAATAGATATTGTACGAAATGTAGGGAGAAGTTTGTGAAATATTGTAAAAAGTCATGTCTCTCACAGTTACAAATGAAGACCCACAGAGAATAATTAAATCTATTTGCGTCTTTTATTCATTTTACGTGTAGCAGATAAAATATATTTTCAAGGTTTTACCAAGACGATTACATAAACGATTTCATAATAAAATCAATTAAAAAACAGTAAAAAGATTTAAATAAAAACGCAAAAACGTATATACGTTAATGCAACAAAACCCTGGACAGTAAAAATAAAATTGTCGAAAATAAAACATTTCTTTATTAACAAATAAAAGATTTTCTTAGAATAAACGGTTTTAAATTCAAATATTATAATAAATTTCTGCTGAATGAACGAAATAAAAAAAATATGTGATTATATTTATTAGGTTTTTTAAAGCATTTTTATTTGAAAATATTTGTAAACAAATATACAGAAATGTGTTAAAACCCTCCTGTTTCGACATGTGGCTTGAAAATTTTTTATTTGTGTTTGAGCACTTCAGATAAGTGTAGGAAACGTCGGAATTTAAATAAAACCTCAATATAGATATTAGTTTTCTTGATATCTTTATATATTTAAGACTTTTCAACGTTTTATGTGAAATTATAGCTTCAAGATAATTGTTTACATTTGATAGTAGCTTTTTAAAAAACCTAATTAAATAAAAAAACTGTCAATTGTCATTTATTATTGTTTTCATATCACTTCTAAACTTCTCTCTGCAGTTTAAAATGTCGAGTTACTTCATGTTTAACTCTTGCTTAAAGACCCTATATGATTTAAAAATAATTTAAAAGAAACTCACTCGACTTTAATCAAAGAAAACAATACATATAAGTTTGTTTACCGGCAAAAGAGTAAAAATAGCCAGGGTAATTGTCGGAAAATAAAAATTACAGGTATTTATTGAAAAGTATAGATAAAAGCCCTTTTTACTTTAAACTTAAAAAGTCTGTTTTTCTCGTTTTTATAATATCATGTGTGTTCCTCACGCTTGTTGTCTAGTCAAATGTCTATGCATTTTGTTTTTTTTCAAACATTCATATATATATTGTTTTTATTTTAATAAAATCTATTTCTATTTAATTAAATTTCGTTTGTGTTTGAATGGGGCTTCAAAGAAAATAACTATATTACGAGTTAAAATAAAACATATAAGTATAAAATTATTTGTGATAAAGAAAGACAGTGAAGTTATAGATAACGTAAAAAGAACATAAGAAAAAAAAACATTATGCGGACTTTTGAAACAACATCTATATCGACGAGGAATAACATACGGTTCGTGGGACGTGGCTGAATCGTGAAAGTTTTTTAACCAGTTCGCAGTCGTTATTGCTCGCGACAAGGTTTTGACCAGAGCTTAAAATCACAAATGTATTTTTCGGCGCCGTTTTTTTTTAGGTGTAAATATAGATATTAAGATATTAATTTATTAATCCGAAAATCCAAGAGCGTCTTCTTCTAGTATTCACCCTGTAAGTTTGAAAACTTATTCTTTCTTGAATCTAGTTCTCTGTCCTCTCTAAAAAAAAATTTCTCATATCTGGTCTGCTAACTAAAGAATCTATCCTTCTTTGATATATATGAACTTTTAAGTAATTATATAAGGGCGAAAAAATGAAATAAAATATAAAAAATGTCTCCACAAAACTAGTGTTCTACGACATTTTCTTCAAATAAAAGCGTAAAATAAAAATTCTCAACTTGTGTTATTTGTTTTATGGCCTCTACAATATTATTTGTGAATGGTTAGTTCTCGCTGACCAAAACATAGTGTCTTACATTTTTTTTGACTTTGCAGAAACAAAGTTTAATGGTTTTAGGCAAATAAAAAAAGTGATTCAAAATCTTCCATCAAAAACCACCTTACCCAACAATCTTATTTTTTACACGCGCATAGTAAATTGAGATATTGACATAAAACAAAAAACATTGATATACAAGACCCGATTAAAGAACAGACAATAGACATAAAAAAATTGTTTAAAATTTTAGGTGTTTGCCCTACCTTCAATGACTTTAGTATATACAATCTTTTTACTATTTATAGAATGTTCGGTGACAAACTTATTCCCCCATTTATAGAAACTGTCGTCGAAGTTCTCATGATTATTCTAGATTTTTTATAGATCCGTCTCATTAGCGATTAAATGATTTTAGTCAATGACAACTATATAAAATCGACTTCAATACGCATGTCGTTTAAAAAGTAATTTCCGTACTTTTTTTCAGCATTTTAATTCTTAGATAGTTTACGGTTCTCGGGGTGAAGTCTAGTCTGTAAGTGTATTGGGAATGTCTTGTCACATTTAAGTATCGTTTCGAGCCACAGTGTCACAGCAAATCGAAAATATTTTTTTGTTTTATTGGTTTCAGAGTCACAGAAGAGTTTGATCGTTTTTTAAACATGACAAATGCTGTTATTTCGTTTGTAAAACATTATCCTATGTTTTACTTCACGCGGCGTACCTAAAATTTTATTTTCTTCTCTCTTTTTTAATAACAGTTTTAACACATCTATATTTTAATCTGTTTATCAAATAAATAGAGCCAGTGTCATGATTCTGTGAGAAAAGAGACAATATTGTTTATTTTTCTAGAAGCTAAGGCGAT